>WOFM01001854.1:0-30440 GCA_011428145.1 Ericerus pela
AAAAAAAACGGTGATATTCGCCCTTGCCTCGATGCTCGGAGGATAAACCAATATATGGGTACGAGAGGGGATACAGTTCCACCCATTGAAACAATAAAATTAGGTCTATCCGAGATGAGAGTGTTTACGAAGCTGGATGCGAGGTGGGGATTCCTACAAATTCCTCTAGCTCCGGAATCCCAAAAATACATAGCTTTCCGATTCCAGGGGAGACTGTGTGTGTTAAATCAAATAATCTTCGGCCTAAAGGACGCGATGCAAGCCTTTGTAGCAGCCATGAGAATCATTCTGAGCAGACACGATCATTGCGTTACAGTATATGTCAACGATACCTTGATACATTCACAAACACAACCAGGAACACCTGGAACACATTCGTTTAGTTCTAGAAAGGTTCGTAAAGTACAATATGACATTAAAATTAGAAAAGTGCTCATGGTTCCGAAATACAGCTCGATACTTAGGGTATGTCATCGACGCTGATGGAATACAACCCAATCCAAAACGAGCGGAAGCGATTCACAATTTCAAAGCTCCAACGACAAAAAAAGAAGTCCAATCGTTCCTCGGAGTAGCAAACTATTATCGGGGACACGTTCCAAAATACACTGATATAATCGCTCCATTGTGTAACCTGTTGAAAAATGACGTTACATATGAGTGGACCAATGAACATAAACAAGCATTCGAAAAAGTAAAATCAGAAATGGTTAAGTGCTTGCTTCAGTCACATCCGAACTGGAACCTTCTATTCTACGTAATAACAGACGCTTCCGACTTCGCCATCTCGGGAATAGTCGTTCAATTCCTCAGCGAGGACGAGGATGAGAAACCGAAAGTACTATCGATGGTAAGCAGACTATTAAAAAAATCCGAGAGGAACTATTCTACATTCGAAAAGGAAATGTTAGCAATAATATACACGATGAAAAAGAATCTATATATGCTTACTGATCACGAGGTCCGGATACGAACTGACTGTCGATGCCTACAGTACCTAATAGGCCTAAAAGACGACGTTTCGCAAAGAGTAGCGTGGTGGAGAACGTTTCTCACTAGCTTTTCGATAACCGCTACCGAACACATACCGGGCAGTAAAAATATCGCAGCGGACGATTTGAGCAGATATTGCTCCCTACTCGAAGCTGTAGTATATCAAAATGCTGACTTCCCGATTGTACTAATGTTGATCGGTGGTGATAACACAATCACCATATCGTCGCTAATGAACAACATGTCAAACCTGCAAAAGAAAAGTAGAGAAATCACGGGTCAGCTAGAAAGACGATCACCGCATGTTGAAAAGGAAAACAACATCATCTATTATATGAATCGCTATGGTAATAAGAGAATATACACCCCCGAGTCAACCCGAGAATTTTTGATCAAATTTTATCATGAAGAGTTTACCCATCCAGGATCTCGGAAAACACTGGAGTTAGTGCGACGATTCTTCGATTGGCCTGGATCAAAATACAAAATCGAACTATTCTGCTCGAACTGTGAAACCTGTAAGAGATCAAAAAATATAAACACGACATTATCAGGCCCCTTCCTATCGGTCTTTGCTAACAAACCCGGCCAATTATTGTCCATTGATCTATACGCTCCATTACCGTCAGGACGTGGAAACGTAAATCGGATCTTCATTGTTATGGATGTCTTCTCCAAATTCACAAAGCTGTATACAATAAACAAAGCTTCAGATAATGTTTGTATCGATAGGATGAATCGTTTTATCGAGAAATACGGCAAACCTGAAATGATTCTGTCCGATAATGGAAGTCAATTCACAACGAAGGATTGGATAGATCACTGGAAACAGTTAAAAATACAGCCGAGATTCACATCGCCGTAGACGCCATCATCAAATCCAGTCAAAACACAAATGAAAATCATCGGCGATGTCCTTCGAACAAAATGCCCAACTAAACACAGCAATTGGTATCAACACATCGACGAGATAGAGCGTAGATTAAACCACATCGAACACGCTACTACTGGAATACCACCAGCAACTTTGATGGAAAAGGTAAATTTCGATTACAAAGGATGAGCGATACCACTAACCGACAAAGAATATAAAGTGTTCATGGAAAAAGCGATACAAAACACAAAGAAAACACTCGCAAGGCGAAAGAAGAATAACGAAAATAAAAATCACACCGATCTCAAGGTTGGAGATATGATTTATACAAAAAATCATACACTTTCCGATAAAGCCGTTGGAGTCTCATCGAAACTCAACCCAAAATTTGTTGGCCCCTGTAAAATTATCGAGGTAAAGGGAAACGGAAGTTATCGAGTCCAAATTCCCAATGGGAAAATCCTCCAAAGAAATGTACACGAATTTAAGCGATGAAATCCATATGTCTTCAAACAACGATACCAATCTGAAACAAAAACACCTCGAGAATAAATTCCATTAATCAAGACCAGAAAATAATCAAGATAATCATAAGATAAATTGATTAGAAAAATAAAATAATTCCCCTTACGTCAACATCACACCCTTTGTCGCAAAGTTCAACAACCATGACATCGAGTCATTGATTTGATCAATTCACCGATGATCATCAACTCATCGATGACATTGTGGTCGGGGGGGGAGTGGTCAGGAATCCTGATCAAAACAACAACGCAGATCTTACACCAACGATCGAACAACCAAACAAAAAAAAAAAAACGAGTGTGTGAAATATCGAATTTTAAATTAATGCGATTTCTATTGTTATTACTAATTATTATAATCGTCACTCAACGAACATCGATACGTAAGTACAATAATTTAAATTTCATAACAAGATAATTAGATAGTCAATTCGTAAAATAAAAGCCTATTCATACTTATTTAGTCGAGATGGCTGAACAAACGGATGCCACGATGACGATCGAGAACGAAGACCTCGTCACGAAATATAATCGAGTGACAAAAGAGAATGAGGATCTTCTTGTCTCCCTCAAGGAGCAGATAGGAGTAGCCGCACACAACCAGAACGTAATGGCGCAAGCACTGACGGATCGAGGCCAGTTCCACGCAGGGATGTCAACGATTATGGAGCAACAAGTAACGTTTCTCGAAAGAGTTGTCGCAAAAGGAATCGAGGAGAAAGAGAAAATCTTGGAAGGGATCCACCAACTAAAAGTGACCGTCGCGAGACAAAACACCACGATCGAGGATCTAGAGAAGAGGGTCACCGAGTTAAATACGGAGTTAAATAAGGTGAGAGTACATAATGCTAGAGAATACGCCAAAACCCTCCCTTCATGTAAAATAAAAGTTCCGAGAATTCGAATCAAAAACCAACATGAACGAAAACGCAAAATAAATTCCGATCAACATCTCCCATTAAAAAAAAGAGCTAAGATGCATGTAACACCGAACAAAAGGATCCCAGTTAAGTCGATATTAGGTCCTAAACTATCTTACGTTTTGCAGAGGGTACCGGTTGAAGACATCGTTGACTTGGAAGGAGAAGAAGAAAGAAAACCGATGACCTTGCAAAGAAAGGTAGAATTCGAACTAAAACCCAGTACATCGAGAGATGCGGGTAAGCCCTCTAAATAATTTAAAATACCAAGTTTGTTTGACGAGATCTCATGAGGTAACGATATTTCCAGTTGACGACAATGTAGAAAACGTAGACGAAGCAGCCCCAGCAGTGCCCTTAGAAGAAATCCCAGCCGACGTCATAAAACCAAAGGAGTTCTGCCCAAACACAAATGTTCCAGTCATGACACAGGGTGAAATAAAGAAGAAGCTGCCAAGTGTATTTTGTATTTTGTTAATTATGGATAGAACCATCTTTGCTGGTTGAGAGAAGATTTTATGCTTCGATGTTCGGTGTCCAGTATCGTATATAAATTCGAAAGTGCTCTCTGCAACACAGCATATAATACCGGTCCCCCGAAACACTTGGACCTGCGAGTGGTCCACTCCACAATTTCTCGAATCTGGAGAAACCACCTCAATGGAGCTCGTCCGTAGAAATGGCGTACGATTTCGGGAAACATTCTACCTCGTCCGAAACTCACAGCTTGATATAAACCGGATGGTATTGGGGATGTCGTTTGCGGCCAAATATCTTAAAGCCGTTGTCGGAGAGCCCACCGTCGGCCAAATATTTCTAGTCAACGATGGTAGGACGTATCGACAACGATATCAGCTCCCCGAAAAAATAATGTAATTATCGGACGTTTAACAAACTTTTCTTTATTTTTTATTTTTATTTTTTATCTCGAAGATCGATATAATGCCCACGATTGTTCCTTTGGTTTGTTCCTATTAATTCTATTTCCACCTATCGATCGCGTAACTCGATACAATCTTATAATATAAGTTTTTTTTATTTTTCTATCAATCATTGTCTCGTTTCTTGGGCTTAAGTTAATATTTTAATGTTTTCGTGGTTTTGTTAACCTCTTTCTATAATGTTCCAGATTCTTTCTTTACCGCTATCCTATTAATTATACACCCGCCTATTCTCTCAGTTGTAGTTTTGTGATATCCCTTCCTTTTTTTGGAGGTAAAACACTCTTGACTCTTGTTTGTTTCTCTTTATTTTTATCGAATATATTTTTTTTCGTAATTCAGAATATTTTAATCAATGGACCAACCCTTTTCTTTATATGTCTTATTTCAGCTAAGTTACCAAATGTCCGAAGGCTGTGGGTGATCCCTCGCTTTGAAATTTGGGGGAGGGGGGAGTTGTGACAACTGACTACCCGTAGCCTTCCCTTCACGTTACCATCGACTTGTACTATTATTACGATAGGGAACGGCTCTCGAATTCTAAGTTTATAATAACGATAAGGTAAATGGGAAATACGCCGATTCCCCAATAGAAATAAATTCCCAAAGTCTAAGATACATCAAAGACACGTCGATTAACTACTTTTAACAATATGGTGACGTGTAGAGTTACAATATCGATCATCGGTGAACCAAATCTTATCTCTCTTGACTGTTCATATTTTTGGCCTAAGAGTGAACAGTCAGTCTCGTTTTAGACGTGATAGTTTTCCATTCGTCGTGAATACGAAATACTATTCACGACATTATACAGCTCTTTCATACGACAGCAAGTCACCAGTTAAATTGTTTTCACCGATACTTTCGAATGTGAACGTCAGTTGTAGACTTAAATAACTCGCGATATTATTCCTACGAATTCAAGACGAATATCCGCTCTAGATTTGATTGTTCACCAAACTTTGAGAACCATGAGTCGATGTGAAGTATAACCTGCACGACTTGATATTAGTTACCATACTTGTAAGTAACCTTTTTTGATTGTAATAAAGTATATACTGTGATAATGGGTCAGCCAACTTATTTATTTCCACTTATATAAATTTGCCCGATATACTTCGTAGGCCCTGGGAGCTATCGCTGGTAGGCTGGTGGCCTAACTGTTTGAGCTGGTTTGTGGTTTTCGACTCTACGATTGATCAAGACTTATTGATATACTTCGAATCGTGATATCATTCCCTATACTCGGGATGTACGTTCGTTTTCGGACGTCACATCTACGTTTTACTTGTCACGGTCGCCAAGTAAAACGTAGATGTGACGTCCGAAAACGAACGTACATCCCGAGTATAGGGAATGATATCACGATTCGAAGTATATCAATAAGTCTTGATCAATCGTAGAGTCGAAAACCACAAACCAGCTCAAACAGTTAGGCCACCAGCCTACCAGCGATAGCTCCCAGGGCCTACGAAGTATATCGGGCGAATTTATATAAGTGGAAATAAATAAGTTTGCTGACCCATTATCACAGTATACACTTTATTACAATCGAAAAAGGTTACTTACAAGTATGGTAACTAATATCAGGTCATGCAGGTTATACTTCACATTGCCTCATGGTTCTCGAAGTTCGGTGAACCATCAAATCTCGAGTGGATATTCGTCTTGAATTCGTAGGAATAATATCGCGAGTTATTTAAGTCTACAACTGATGTTCACATTTCAAAGTATCGGTGAAAACAATTTAACTGGTGACTTGCTGTCGTATAAAAGAGCTGTATTATGTCGTGAATAGTATTTCGTATTCACGACGAACGGAAAACTATCACGTCTAAAACGAGACTGACTGTTCACTCTTAGGCTAAAAACGTGAACAGTCAAGAGAGATAAGATTTGGTTCACCGATGATCGATATTGTAACTCTACACGTCACCATATTGTTAAAAGTAGTTAATCGACGTGTCTTTGATGTATCTTAGACTTTGGGAATTTATTTCTATTGGGGAATCGGCGTATTTCCCATTTACCTTATCGTTATTATAAACTTAGAATTCGAGAGCTGTTCCCTATCGTAATAATAGTACAAGTCGATGGTGACGTGAAGGGAAGGCTACGGGTAGTCAGTCAGATGTCACACCGTGAATTTATTCGACATTGTGTGTTAGAAATGAGAATCATACCTGTGAAAATAAAGAGAAATTAATGGCACTATATATAAATGTGATATGAAACTGAAGAATGCAGAGACGACAACATTGGTTACTGTGGATGGAGAATTGTATTTGGATAGTGGAGCTGGAGAACACATGACAGTATCTTGAATATTTATATAATATTGAAGTATTTGATTCTGCAAAACCTTTGAAATGTGCGGATGAAAATTCTCCATTAAAAACAATGCACATTGGGAATATGAGCGTAGAAGTAAGCGTATAGAATAATGAAAAAATAGAAATCGTTGAATTTGAGAATGTGCTTTACATTCCAGAGTTAACGTATGATCTATTGTCAGAGGAACGTATTATGCAAAATTATGAAACGTGCATTTTATTCACGAAAAATTGCGCCGATTTTTTCGATCTTGATATGAACCAGATTGTATTTACAGGTTATCAAAAAAATAACCTAATTCAGGTGAAATACAAAGCTTACCTGTCTAACAATTGTAAAATTCGTACATATGCTGTGAAAACCAGATGACAAAAGGCGAAGGAGAAAAGTTCTGTGACTGAAGATCCAGTTCCTTTGATATCTACAATGAGAATGAGAGTTGAAATAGCTATGCAAACAAACGAACCAAAGAATCATGCATAAACAATGAGCTCTAATGGCAATATGACACCTGTAACTGACAAAACAAAAATTAGCGAGGCTGAAAAATGGCATCGACAATTTGGGCACCTTCCAATGAAATATTTGAAACAATTACTAATAAAAGCCGAAGAGATACCAAAAATGAAATTGCTAGAAATTCAATGAAAAATTGCTCTACCTGTATCAAATTGGAGAGTTTCCAGTTACCACATAACGCCACTCAAAAAAAGACAAAAAGTAAGCTGGAACTTCTTTACTCGGATATACTAGAACCTTAATTCATTGCACCTGAAAATAAAAGCGTATATTTTAACATTTATCGACTTATATTCGTTTACATACAATGGCAAAAAAATCTGAGGTACCTCATCTTTTTACAAGGTACCATAAATAGCTGACAAACCATTTTCCAAATGAACCTACTGCTACCTTACATTGCGATAATGCACACAAATATACACAAGGAGACATGCTGCAATACTGCTAGCAAGCTGAAATTGAAATTGATCCGAGAGCGCCAAATTCTCCTGAACTGAATGGACTATCAGAAAATAAAAATAGAAGCATTTTGGAAATAATAAGATGCTTACTCGTAGATTTGTGCCTCGATCAAAAGTATTGGCCATTTGCAATGAAAGTTACTGAATATTTGATGAACAGATCACTCACAAAAACTAATTCGGAGTTTGCTACGCCATTTGAAATTATGTTTGATCGTAAACCTGAAATGTCCAATCTACGAGGTTTTAGTTGTGTTGGTCTTGTTCATCTGCAAAAGGAAGTAAAAAAATAAACTAATGCGAAACAGAACGGAATTGGTGAGGTAAAATTATCTCCAATGGCTGAGGCAAGAATTCTAGTTGGTTTTAATGATATAGGTTACAAGATGTTGAATATTAAAGATGACAAAACGATAATTTTGCAAGATGTACGTTTCCTTGAAGAAAAAAATTCATCAAATTACAAATTTGAGAAGGGAGTATTCACAAATAATGAAAGTTACTTATCTGATACAAATCGCGAAATGGTAAATGAAATTCCCACAGCGATGGTTGATGATACTGCAACAACGAGTCCGATAGCTTGTGAAGAAACTGCGACGAGTGATGCGCAAACAACGACAATTACTAGTGATGCTGAAGGCAACGAGACCAATAATTCCACTACAATAGATGATGACAAGTGTTTTTACAATAATCACATGTATGCTTTTTTGTTGCTGGCACTAGTAAATCAACATTCTCAAAAAATGACTATTATGCTGAATGATTTTCTACCAAAGACATACCATCAGGCAATTACTTTCAGTGTGTGAGACAAATGGATTACGGCAATAAATTGCGAGTTCAATTCACAGGAAGAACACTGCACTTTTTTTATATTGCTGAAAAACCAAAAAATACGAAATTAATTGACACGCGATGGCTATTCACTGTTAAATACTACAAAAATGGAGACATGAAAGCGAGATTGGTCGCACGTGAATATCTACATAAATACAAACATCTTGATACAGAAAAATATTCATCAGTTTATGTAATTGACACCATTCGTTCAGTTTTTTCCTTGATGTGACTACCACTTTTTTATATGGTGAAGTCCGCGAAGATGTTTTCGTGTGTAGGTATACCTAAAGGTCTTGATATTGATCACACCCTCTATGTTCTGAAACTAAAAAAATCAACTGTGGGTATTAGATGGTATGAAATGTCAAAAGATTTTATTGTTAAAACTGGTTTCATCGAATCTGAATCTGAATGATGCTTGTATATATATATCAAACAAATCATGGGAGCATTTCTTTTTTAGTTGCCTATGATTTATTATTTGTGACCAACGATACTGAGTTTGGGAAACATTTTTTAAATAGTTTAGGCAGCGATTATAAAATTAAATATACACTCGAACCAAATTATTTTTTAGGCCTGAAATTAAAAAGAGATTGAATATATTAATAAATTGATTGAAAATTACTGAGTTGATTCCAGAGCAAGAGCATTCACACCCATGGAAACAAATTTAACCATTGAAAAATTGTAGCACCAAAACAACGATACTAGATTTAGAGTAATTATTGGGCAACTTTATATTCACGAGACCAGATATTAACTACGCAGTTAATAAATTGGCTCAGTGCCAAAGTTTTGTGACGTCGGCAATAAAAAACTATGTAACAAGAATTATTAAATATTTAAATAACACTTCTAACTTGTGTTTAGAATATCGTTGCGAATATCTTGAATTGCTACAGTGTTTCATAGATGCATTCTTTTTGCTGGAACCGGACTGCCATCCATTGACTGGATATGTGTATTTTCATTGTGGAAATCCACTTGTGTGGAACACCAGGAAACAATCACTGATCACCATGTCATCGACTGCAGCTGAAATTATGGGGTTATCTGATGGTGTTGATGAATTTCTGACAATGAAACATTTGATTGAAAAAATTGCTGGAAAAAATTTTCCTGTTCTAGTCCAAGAAGACAACACATTGGCGATTGAATTTCTCGAAGGATGTCAACAAAAACGGATGCGGCATCTTCTGATCTTGTTGAAGGCATTACAACAGCTGATTCAAAATCACAACATTACTCTTCAGGAAACACCAGGAGAACTGTAGATTGCTGACATAATTTACAAAGGCTTTGGACTGTGGAAAATTCGAAGAATTTCGTTGATATCTGATGAATGAAAAATAATTAAGTTAATATGCAAGTAAATTTATTTTATTAATTTTATATTCAATAATATTTGAGAAGAAGATTAATTATTAATTAACTTACCGTAATTGTAGTCGTTAAATGTGCAATTAATAGGTATGCACTGATATCTTCAATCAAATTAAATCTAAAAATAAAAATAAGCAAATTAATAATTGTAAATACTTATATTAATAGTAATAAATACACATAATGAATAACTTGCCTAGATGCAACACAAATAATTATTATTTGATGTGATCTAAATAGTAATCGATCCCATGTATACATATACACACATATACATACATGTTTACATAAATATCACGGTTATTCAATGTAATCTTTTTTGATTTATACAATTGACATCAAATATATACTGTATAATTATTTCCAATTAGATTTTGTTGATAACGCATACAACGTTCATTCCATTTAGAGGAAAGAATAACTAAAAGTAGTAGGTAACTGTTAATGGAAGATTAAGTTCCTGTATACGCCGGACCCATCTCAGCCCATTGAAATTGAAACGAAATAAATTGTATTGTATACCTAGGTACCAGTTCAAGGTTTCACAAAATGAAAGCAAGTCCATTTTTCAGTCAAAAGGTTCGTCGTCCATATGCACTAAAAAAAAGAGTAAAAAATGCTATGAGCAAGAATCAAAGAAAGAGAAAAAAAATTAAGACTCAAAGAGTCTCTTCTGCGTGTAGATATCGTTTTATTGGTTTTCGATTTAAAATTAATTTGTTTACTATAAATATGTTGCGAGGCATCCGAAAAGGATTAATACTTATGTATGAGTTAATTCGCTGCGCCTTTTAAACTTTCAGATGATGGGAAAATTCTTAACTACTTCATAACCCTACCTACAATTAGAAAAAAATTATACAAAAAATATATCCATCATAAATAAAACGCATAGAGAAAAACAGAAATCAAAAACTTTAATTTTTAAACGGTATAATAAAAGGAGTCGAACGAAAAAAGAAAAAGGTTTAGTTAAATTTATACTCAGCAACACACAATGGTTACCAATCTCTGCGATACAAACATTTTAGAAACAGGTAGTTTATTTGGATCACAAAAAACATTCGTTCGCAGGATCTATGAATTAAGTACTGTGACTAATCACTTCGGAAAATGTTCGAAAAGAGTGAAGATCAAGGTTCATGTATAACTCCTCTTTTAATACGCCCTCATTGAAACGTAATTTTTCAGCATTTCCTGAATTGTGTTTCATAATATATTAATTTCTTATTACTCATCTGTGATTTCCCGACATTTCCATTTTTCAGACTTGCAATTTTAATTATTATTTCAATCTTTGTAACTCTAGAGAGTGGGAACTCTTCCAGTTCTGGAGAAAACAAGAGAATTTCATATTTTTCACATAAAAATAATTTTCACCTGACCCCCTAAGAGAATAATGTTTGGAAAGGTACCAAAATGTTTGGAAAAACAAATTATTTTTCTGAATCGTCGATCATGATTTATTCCTAAAATATATTTTTGAAACAGGTTAATAGGTTAGCTCCTGCTTTTTGTGTTTTTGAGATAAACCTGTTACATGAGATTAGGTGCCTTTGTAAAAATATTCTATTTGATGTGTGACATTGAAATTGTCCTTAATTTTTGGTGAAAAAACTACCTGGAAAAAGCAATTTTAAATTTGAACCTAAAATCTTCAAAACTGTATGTTCCATCATATTTAGGTAGACAAAAATATTCGCCAATCTAAATATTTTGAAACAAGTAACGGTGAATATTTCTAAATATTCACCATTACCTCCAGATATGTCCTATTTATTGATAGCTAACAAATATGCAGACAAACACCAATGTCAGCATATTTGTCAGCACAATAAAGGAAAGTACAGCAAGTACATTTTTGATTGAATAAACATTTTATGCAACAAGACGAAGCAACCGGGAAATTTGGTTTAGACCAGAACTTTACTTGCCATTCTGTTGAGTTGAAGACCAGTGGTCTACTGTCTTCAACCAATCAGTGTAAGCGCACAAGAGCATGTAAGTTAAGAGTTTGCCCTAGTAGAGGCAGGAAACTAGCAGGAAGTGTTATCATTATAAGAGTTTATAAGTATAAGTGTTTAACTATAACGTAATTATGGTGAATTTATATCTGCAGTGTTCTCAGAAGGGCATCGATGAAAGTGTCATAAAAAATTAATTCAGAATTACCTCTCACTAGCAAGCATAAACTCAATTTGTGTTAGTGAAATGGAATTGAATTTGGTATTTTTCTTGGAAAGGAAGTAAAACCATAGACATAATTAAGAGTAGTAGCATGAGGGGTAAAGAGATGTGATGATTGTTTCCTAAACTGGAACATTGTTTCTATTTAAATGCCAATATGCTTTTTATGAGCTTTTATTCTACTCACTACTCACTATTGCGATTTTAAAATATACCAATACTACAGCCAACCTTCCTAATGAAATAAAATTCATTTCGCATGAAGCTAAAACCAAAAAATAAATAAAAATAAAAGCTTGTGATTTAAAAATTTGTTTTTAACCAAAAAATTTTTCTTTTTTTTTTGTTCCCCCAAAAATGAAATTCTGAATTTACGCCTACGTGTAAAACATTTTAATTTCATTCCACCATCGGCCGTCGCATCAGTTCATAAACTGTCATGCCTCCTGCAACGATGGAAAGTCTCCAAGAGAATAAACTGTCCCTTTTGCTTCTTTCTTTGTATTAAAATATGTTCTCATGAAAAATACCATTTGCCCTTTGTATTCTTCTTATGTTTTTATCTTTAATCATTACTCACAAATTCAGTTTTTTTTTTTTTTCTCAATTGGTAAACTATTTTTGAAAAGACATTATGTCCCAAACATTTCGCCTGAATTACTGCATTAGGCCTGTAAGTTTGATGTTGTGTAAGTTAGTAAGATATTGCAGAATTGTTGTTTACGTAAAATCTGTTTTAAAACCTCAATACCGAACCATTTATTTATGTGCATCTTTTTCTGGAAAAATGCCCACTGCTCAAAGTGTTCTTTTTTCGTGTTTTTGGTATAAATTTCCACTTTCCTTAATGCGCGAATTCCATTACATTAATAGTATTTTTTTTCATGTAATAGAATTTTTCTTAAAGTAGGTATTAATGGCACATACGCTCTTGTGATGTAAACGAACATTTTTAACATCATCTTGATTTTCTTTTTCAGTTCTACCAAAAATGTTGACCATTTTAGCCATTTTAGCTTCTTTATTTTATTATCTACTTAAAATAAAATAAGGTAATCTTTTATTTACCTCTCTTTGTTATGGACTTGAATGTCACTACAAGCGGATGTCGGCAGATTTCTCCTTTTTATGTTGATATAAAAAAATATTGTTTTTATGATTTTCGTCAACCATAAAGTAACTGATGTTGTGAAAGGGTCAATGATCGTTAAATTGCTAGCTTTTGAAATAATTTAAATTTTCAATTTTTAAGATGAATCTGCAGATTTTGTGGTAATAATACGCAGCCGATTAACTCCATTGATCTGATGCCTTGGTCACTTTTGTTGAGTTACGTTTGTTTGTTTTTTTTTGTTTTTTTTTTTTAATTTATTAAATTAAGCGTTCATACTTCTCTTCAGGGGAAAAAAAGTGCTCATAATACCTACCGCTTGAATTATTAAAAAAGTTTACACGATTCGGATTTCTTGTCCAGTCGAGGATACATTCAAAATGATTTTTGTATTTAAATTTTATTTTGCTAAATAAACACTACCCCCGCATGAAAGTATTTCGTAATCATGATTTTTTCGAGAACTTAGTTATCACTTTTTGTTAGGCCTACTGTCTTATATGATGGGGGCTTAAAAATGGATGACCTAATTTTTGTATTTGTTGGTACCTAGTAGTTTATTTTCAAAACCTTTTGAATTTGGCGTATTTAATTTTGAATATATAGGATAGATATCTATAGAGTTCACTTTTCGTTGCATATGAAGTCATATCTTTACTTTGTACCTCAGGTTAAACATTTCCAATGTTGAAATAATGTGAAGTTGTGAGTGTGATAAACATATTCAATCAAGAATTAATTGAAGAGCGGATATTGAAAATACTGTCGGGTCAAAAGAAATGTTTTTAACTTTGTTATTCTTTTCAAGGTTTTATAATTTTATATTGATGAAGATGTAATGGATTCTTCAGCTAATTGGTCATTGGTTGTACTGTTACTTTTCTCAGAAATTCTGTTTGAGAAAGTATTTTAACATATGAGTTTACACTGTATTTATCTGTTTACTTTTCTTTAAAAAAACGGTAAAAGTAAATTATAATGCCAAAGGTAGTATATTATCAAACTAGTGCGGAAAGTGTGCAAAGGTAAGTGATATTGATATATCTGGCCTACCACCCAAAATCGTAAGCTCTAAATTCGCGATCTTTTCCGTTTTAAATTTTTTTCAATTTATATTTTATTTTAAAAAGTTTGATGTTTTGAATAATTACAAACATCAGAATTCACCCAGGCATTCGATTATAGTAGAAACTTGTCTTTTCCTCATTCCTTATATTTCATGTTTTTTCCATTTTATTACAAAACTATTACCTTGGCTTTGTTCATTCACTTCATCTTTTCTTACATATTCGTTTCTGCCTTATCTCATTCACTACTAATCATGTAATTTAGCTGCTGCTGCTTCATCTCTTTTCATATTCTTTCTAATTTCACGTTTTTTCACTCTTCACCTTCCCTTTTCTGCCCTGGTATTAGTTTCCTCCTCTCTAACTTGGTTGTTAACCTTTCTTCTTCCTCTTATTTTTATCTTCCTAATTCCTCATTGTCATGGCTACGCCCACAAGTCCTGTGCGCACTAGCGATGCGCAGAGGACTCGACATGACTGGAGATACTGGGCTGAGGCGACGCTAACAGTTGTCTAACAACCAGGCGCGAGCCAAGGTGTGTGACAACGAACATATTTTATTCGTCCTTGTGACGTAAAACAAACTTATGTATAAACTCCTCCACTACATGGTAGCAGGAGCACAGTAGTTTTTCACTGGACCTTCAATTTAATAATTCGTTTTCATCGAAATTTGGTTTCGCAATTCGAAATTTAATTTCGAAAAATTAAAATGTCATTTCGAACATCGAAATCTAATTTCGGAAATCAAAAATTAATTTCGAATCCACTCGCAAAAAACAAAAATATTAGTTTTTTGTAGCCCAACTTACAGTTTGACTTGAACTTAAATAATACGCTTCCACTAATAAACAACTCTCACCCGTACATCGTATGCAATTAACAGTCTCAATAAGAATTAGCCTGACAGTTACACTCAGACCTAAACAATTCAACTCATTGGAGACTGAAACTTAATTCATTTTAATTCCCCATTTTAGGTAGAGTCAACATTTTCTAATTGTTAATTAGCCAAAAAATGTCTCTCGTAATTATTGCTGTTAGATAGCCGACGAAAAAATAATTCAGAATTATTTTTCCGCCGCCTCCAGCGTTAAATATTACGTATATTATTTGTGTAAATAAAATACATCGAATCTACAAATTCGTCTTTACAACATTTAGGCTGTATAAAATACAGAAATTGCTAAATGATAGCGTTTTTGTGTCTTTGTCCTTCAAAATTGAACGAAGCGAGAGAGAAAAAAAATCTAGGAATATTCCTATCTCTCTCGCACCCATACGTTTGAAAAAACGATCCTTAATAGAGACACAAACGGCATATAATTCGATCAAAATTCTTCAAAAATACGACGATTGTGAGGAAAACAAAAGACTTGGTTCATCCAATTGGCTTTCACCAGCCACTGGATGATTGAACATCGTATGAGTTTTTTGTGTGAACACACACACATATGCAAAAAAGGATCGTAATCCTTTACACAATTACACACACAAACATAATTTGTGCATTGCGCTGCAACAGCAGCGATTGTGGAGACAATAACCCACACATGCGCTATCTCACCCCGACAACAATGTGTTCAACACGACGTATCCCTGATGTACAAAAAAGATAGAGGAGCATCTTCACTTCTTGTCTGATTGTGATTAAGTCAATGTGCACTCCAGTAATTAATCGCGAAAAATCACGTTTTAATTAATTGATTTTAACATTGCTTTCCGTAATTATTTACGCATTTACTTATTCATTCCCCCCGGAGTGTAGTGGCAAAGTTTAAAGTTTCCGAAAGGTACCGCCATTCAATAAAAGGAAAACCGTAAGTACACTTACGCCTCATTATAATCTTTAGCAAATTTTCTAAAGTGTCGCCATATTTGAAATATGCATTCGTAACACATTGTTACGAGACCAAATCTTAGATATACGGACTACAATTTATTTGTTTCTATTGTATATTATCACAATTTCTTGTAATTCCAATAGCCAGTCCGCCATTTTATACTAGCCTAAGATTGCTTATCGATCTTAGTGCAAAAAGTTTAATTATTTGTGCGTAATCTAGTTACGAATCGAAATCTGTTTGTCGCCCCATGGTCACGCCAAAATTTTTTTTGGGACAAGACCCTGGAAACCAAACTGATTTTGAAAAACATCCGTTTCTTGAAAATTGAAGATGATGTTTTCGTCCACCGGTCATGCCCGATTTTTTGTTTTTTTTTTCTAAACACTTAGGAAAAATTACCACTTGAAAATCAAACATCTTTTCGCAAAACTCGAAAATGACCTTTTCGCCCAAGGGTCACGCCTGATTTTTTCATGTCTTGATAAGACTTGAAAATATTTTCTTTTACCATCACTGTAAAAAAAGAAAAGACATTTTCACCTACAGGTCACGCCCGATTCTTCATTTGTCTAAAAAGACTTTGAAAAATTTTTTTTGAAAAAACGATTTCCAAAAATTGATAAAATTGTAACGCCAGAAAATAGGTGTTGGTTCAGAAATTGTTTCCTATTTTTGACGTTGACACTTTACAAAATATTTATTTGAGGAAGACCACAAATAAATATTTATAATTAAATAAAATAGACTTTATAATTTAAACTTGAATGTCCTAGATATCCACTTCACTATGGTGGACCTTAACTTTGTTGAGAGATTTAGACTTCAATTAATTTTCAACGTAAATCTTTTTATATAATATAATATTTTTCATTTACAACACAGAAATAATAGAATTGAACAAATTAAAATAAGAATTGAGCAAAATTAAAGAACTGAACGAAAATAGTAGAATTGAACATTTTGTTCTTCAGAGTAAGAGTTTTTATAATTTAATTTTTTCATAGTAAAAGAAGAAATGGTAAGAAAAGGTGGGATTAGTTTATTACAATTGGTTGTTACCAAAAAGAAGGAGAATTGACGTTTTCCAGTATTAGGCAGATATTTCAATTAAGGTACACGTGTGTGACATTAACTGAGGTCAACCATAATTGTTTTTTTGTAAGAAAGAGAATTTTCATCGAATTCAGACAATACCATTTCCTGTTAGGTTTATATTAAGAAGAAGAAGAGTAATAGAAGTGTGAGAAAATAAAAAATAAAACGAATAATTTCGTTTGTGTAAAAATATAGGTGGACATTTAAAAAATGTTCGTCTATATTCGTTACACAATTCTCCGGGGGGAAAAAAAAAATTTTTAAAGTCCAATCATAATAAAGAAATCGAGAAGAGAGAGAAAAAAAAATTTTTATCCTATTATTTAAACTTAATAGTATTAGAAAAATTATACGAAATTTGCGAAGGTATATAAGTTTACTATAATACATCTTATAAACTAGTTTCGTCGTATTTCGTTAATTTTTGTATAATGCTAGAAGTTTGAGTAGGAGTAAACACTTTCCTAGGATAATAAACAATTGAAATGATTATAAAAATAAGTGTAATAGTTATGATTATAAGCCATAAGAGAAATATCATATTTATTAAGGTGAAATTATCATCAAGGTCTATATTTGGGATTTTTAGTTCAAAAGATTTTATTTTATTTTCGAGTTGGTTTGCTGGGTTTATATGAGGTACAAAGTTTTTCCAATTAGGATTATACAATTTTTTTATTGATAAGTCAATAGCAATATCAAACGGTTCATCTGGATCTGAAAAATAGGTCCAAAGGATGGGTAGATGATTTTTGATTTTTATAGATTCTTCCATCGAAGATGTAAGACAAGGGGTTTCTGTTGGTATAATCATAGTACTTTCATTTTTTTGATTGATGTCTTCAATTTGTATGTGGCAAGGAACTTCAAGGATGAAAGTTCCAGGTAGGGAATTATTAATGTTTAATTTTTCCGAAGTTTTCGTGATAGAGTTCGTTGCAATAAGTGCATTGAAATTTATCACGGCAAATTTTGTATGTCCAATTAGGTGGACCAGAGTTTGATTGTTATTCTCAGAACATTTAAAAGAACGGGATTGTAATAAATTTATGTTTAAATTTTGGAAAAAAAGGTTTTTTGCACAAGAAGACAGTTTGTCACTTCCTCGATTAGATGGAAGATAACAAAGTGGCTTGTCTGGGTTACAGAAGTGGAGATTTGTTCCAGAGATATATCTCACAGTGTTTGATCGTATCTCATGGATTAGAATCGAGGCTTCTTGATCCCAGTTACATAGTTCATTAAAGTGACTTCTGAAAGTTAATGGAATGAAGTCAAACACTTCGTATTTGGAATTTAATTTTTTTAGTGGGACTTTAATTTCAATTTCTAAAGAGTCATTAAAAAAATTACAATTTACTAAATCTGCATGATAATAGTTTGATAAATCATTAAGTGGGATTGCTAGATCAAGATCTAGATTTTTAATTTTGTGTTGGAGTGAGAAAATATCTTTTTCTAAAATTATTTTAGATATAATAGTTGAGGGGATTATGTGATTTTTACAAGATGAAAGAATGTTAGTCAAACGAAAGGTATTTACGAGATAATTGTCGTAAAAATCTTGTAGATAATTTAGGGAAAGTAACAATTCGTGTTCATCCAAAGAGTTTTGTTCAAATGAGTTTGTATGTTTAACAAATTCGGACATATATTTATTTGTATGGGAAATAAAATTTTCTAAATTTGATGACGTATTCACAAGAGCCATATGTTCTTGGAATAGTTTATTTTTTATAATTTCGTATTTGTTTTTTAGGGATAATTAATTTGTCAGAAAGTTTCTACCATCTCTGAAATTTAAGACGCGGCAGCAAAATTTTAATGCATCACCAAAAAATGATCTAACTGGTGTGAATACACTTCTTTTGTTTCGAATTAATGATGGGTTTTTATAAAAGTCTTGCACAAGGGCAATGTTTTGTTTCTTAAGAATATTAATCGAGTTTTTTAGTCTTTTTGCCATTTCTGCATATCTGCAATTTTTCCATTCAGTATTTTTACATTCTTGGTGTTTGAATTTAGTTTTGAGAATTTTGTCTGCTGATTTGTATAGATCAAGTTTCAGAAAATATAAGATAGGTGCTGAGTTTGAGTATACATGAATATTATTAATTTCGCTAAAATAAGCTCCAGTTGATGCAGTACTAATTCGATACAAATCGCTGAGGTACGTTGTGCTGATAAAGCAAGAATTTTGACGTAAAGGATTACAGTAACAATTGGCAAAAACATTTTTCCTGAAACAAAGATAACATTGTATGTCGATGTAGTTTACTGCTGTATGAGAATACTTTTAGATAACAGCTGCATTTTTATTGTAAAGGTAAGTTATAATTTTTTCCTAGCTATCACACGGAATTAGTTTGTTTAGCAATTTGTTTTTTCCATAGGTTATGAGGGGCGTTTGTCAATGATTTTTTTAATATCAGTTTTACCTATTCTGTCGTACTTGGTTGGTCGTATACTTTCTGGTGTTAGTGTTTGTTTATTTCGAATTTGTTTTAATATTAAAAGTTTTTTCCCTATTTTTTTCTTGTTTTAATTTTTCGCGATTTTTTATTAATAATTTTATTTACTACCTATTTATTCCTACAATTATTATTTTTCGTTTTTATTCGGTTTTTTGAGAAGAAAAGTTTATTTAAAAAAAATGTCTTTGTTCTTCAATTCGGTCAACGAGCGTGTGTTTGCAGCTACAGGGCGGATCGGGGCAAACGAGACATGTAGTTTCTCTCATCTGCTGGGGAATAAAGTGTCACACTTCCAATCGTGTGGCTGTTTTTTCCAGTTTTTCTTGGCGACACATCGACTGTTTAATCTAGCGTATATGTTTGCCGGGAAATTAGAAGATGAGGAGCTGCCACGGTCATTTGCTCTACTTTGGCTCGGCAATGAGTACACGCGACATGACCAGTTTGGTTGGGAGCATTTTGTTCCATTTCAATGTTGTAAGGGGGCTGAGGGGATTATTTGGAAAACATTGTTCGAACTTAGATACTTCTATCCGAGGTGTCTAAGTTTCGAATTTGGAATAACTGGGCTCCGATTAATACTTGGTGGTCAAGTTGATCACCAGGTTTGTCGGAACCTAGGGGTATTATCTGGCTTATTCGTTGGATTAGTTTGCGTTTCGCAGTATTCCAACTAATACGTCAGGTTCAAAATTATTCATGTCGATTCGTACATGCTAATGAGTCGACTTATAAATCCTGATGGCTCCAAATTTTTAAAATTTTTTAACCAAACTTTCGGTCCTAGGGTTACTCTTTTGGTATCTGTAGTGGCGTTCGAGTTTGAGCGTCACTACACTGCTACTGAGCGGAATAATGCAGTTGCTGCCCAAACAAGGTGGCAAATGCATGATGATTTAGTATATACATTCCGTTCGGACTCAACAGCAGCGGATACTCGGGAGCCGAGCCAGAGGTATGTAGCCGCCATTCAGGCCGAAGATGAAGCCACCAAGTTGAACGACTCCGAATGTTCGATGCCGCCAACTACGATCAGCTCCACTGGCAGCGAGAATCTGGGCACATTCCTAGAGGGCTATGCCGATACCTGGGCCGATTTTATGCAGTAGGGTAAGTAAAAAAAAATTACTATCTTCAAGGTTTGTTTCTTTAAATTTTATACTTTTTATTGTTGTTTTATTTATTTTTTGGAATGGGAGAGAGAGAGAGGGAAAGAAAAAAAGGGGTAATCTTAACCTAAATTTAGGGACAGGTACTAGACTGTACACATCCCTTGTTTTCGTGTATTTTACGAGGGCAGCCCCTCGGTTTAGCTACAATTTGGGTTGGGAGAAGGTATTCGGGTTTTTTATTATCGTCAATTCTTGATGTATATGGGATAAGTCAACGTACATGAACTGTTTCGTCGTATGCTTTATTATCAGCATTTTTAATACGGATTGTATAGTTTAGTTCACTCACTTTTTTAATAACCTTGTGTGGTCCGGTGAACTTCATTTTATTTTTTGCTACGTTTTTAGATTGACGTAGTAAAACTAGGTCATTGGGTTTAAATTCCATTGTTCTATGGTGTGCGTTATAATGTTTCGCGTTTTTATCCGATGCTTTTTTTGCAAGATCGGGAATTTTTTCTCGTGTTTCGAGGAGAGTTTTAATTTCTTCCTCGCGAGGTTTTGTTGAGTTAATATTATTTGGGATTTCGGGTAAATTAATTTTTGGGTTATATCCATGTAATAAATAAAATGGAGTTTTATTATTGAGATGTTCAATGGGACTTGTATTATAGGCAAATACAATTTTTTTCAAAGTATCAAGCCATTCAGGTTTGTCAGATGGTTGATATTTCGAGAGTGATTTTTTAATTACACTGTTAATTTTTTTTACAAGTCCTTGAGTTTGGGGAGAATATTTCGATGAGTACACTAAAGTAATATTATTTTCTTTACAAAATTTTCGGACAGCTTCATTGGCAAAATGAGCTCCGTTGTCACAAGAGATTTTTGATGTGGGACCATAAGTATGATTTATAAATTTGAATAATTTAATTACGCATTCTGCGTTTGGGTTTGGTGTTGGACGAATAGTACAAAAATTTGTACTCTTGTCTACAGCTATGAGTACATAACCGTGTTCGTAGTCAGTATTAAGTTTTCCTATGAAATCAATCTCAATGTGTGAGAAGGGTTTTGGATTTTCAATTGGTATATGTTTCAAATGGCCAATTTGTTGGGGGGAATTTTGAGCCATTTGACATTCGTGACATGACATTACGTATCCAGTCACTTTTTGTGTCTAATTTTTAAAGAAGAATTGAGATTTTACTTTGTTTTTTTAATTCCAAAATGTCCTCCGTGAAGGGAATCATCGTGTAATTTTTTTTAAATTTGTGACACTAATTTTTCGGGAATAACAGTCACAGCTTCGTCGTAGGATGAAGTCGGGGTTGGTAATTTTTTTAAAATTTCGTTTTCATCTGTAAAATACAATTGGATAGAACGATTTGATTTTTTAAATAAATTTTTATTCTTTTTAATTTCATTAAAATTTAGTAAAGAAATAACATTTTTCCAATGCGGATCATTTTCTTGCATGGATTTTAAATTTTGGGGTAATTCAATTGGTGTCTCTTAGGTTTTAGGGAAGTTGTAGAGGAATTTTCGGGTTGATCAGTTTGATCTTCCTCAGTAATATTTGAGACTGGGTTTAATAATTTTTTTGCATTGGGAGTTTTTTTTAGAAATTTCGACACATTTGTTGTGGGTATTTTTCGTGTCTTCTTTTGAAGCGGCACGGGTTATTACATTTGTTGTAATATTGTTTGGAAGATTTGGGCAGTTTGGGGAATGTGTGATATTGTTGGCCAAAGCCGGTTCCATCACTTGATAAACTGGGAAGGATGAGTTTGGTAAAGGAGGGTAGGAGGATTGGTTCGTATAAAACCATGTATTCTGATTTGGAGAAAACGCAGAATAGTAGGGTACCATTTGGGAGTTTTGGGGAGTGTTAATGGGATTATTATTTGGGTAAGTATTTTCAATTCTTTGTATCATACAAAGATTTTTAATTACGTTAATATTTTTTTCTGGTTCAGCCAGTAAATATTTTTTGTCTACTAAAAATTCTCCTTGTTCAAATATTATTTTGTCTGGTTCGTCTTGAGGATGAGATAACATGTCTGCCATGCAATTATTTTTTCCAGCAATATGTTTAATTTTAAAACTATATTCATTTAATTTGGAGATTAAAAGAATTAGCCTGGGGCTTGGGGTATTAAATCTTTGATGGTAGATCAAAGGTTTGTGGTCCGTGTATACTGTAAAGCGAAGGCTTAACAGATATCCACGAAAATGTGCTAGTGCATTAGTAATTGCCATCATTTCAAGATCAAATGAGCACAATTTAGCATGGGCTGGTTGGACTCTTTCTAAGAAATAGCCAACTGGGTGTTTATGTTTTGTTTCGGGATTAGTTTGGAGCAATACTGCACCAAGAGCAATTTTTGAAGCATCGACTTCAACACAGGTTTTGAGCTTTGGGTCGTATTGGTTATTCCCTTGACCTCTAAAGGTTGATTGCCTGCTCCATGGAATCTGACAGTGGTTGGGTAGATTATTTCTTTAAAATTGACTTTTTTTAAAACATTTTCATCAACAATAGTTTGTTCCGAACCAGGGTCTACTAAGCTAAGAATTTGTTTTCCATTTATGGAAAATGGAAGGTGGAATTTGCATTCGGCTGTGCACTTAGCCTTATTTGGAAATTCTCCTTCAACTACACAGTTAGCTGTTTTTGACCTTTCGTTTGTGGCATCCCTTACAGTTGATAAATCAGCTGAAAGGGGGAAACTTAGTTTTTTGAGCAAGTGTTTTGACATACCAAGGGAGAAAGAGTTTGTATTTGGGGATTGGGGACAGGCTGCGAATACATCAAAAGAGCCGTAGCAGTTTGTGTATTAGCAGTTACAAAATTTTGTTGGGGAAATTGAGGTTGGGGTTATTTTGATAATAATTATTATTTGGGTAGTTATTATTTTGATAATTAGGATTAAAATTTTGGTTCCTAAAATTATTATTATATCCATTATAATTATTTCGATATTGGTTATTATAATTATTCCATCGAAAGTTAGGATTATAATTTTTTCCTCTATAGTTTAGGTTTCGATTGTATTGGAAATTGTTTTGATTATTATTCCAATTATTATTTTGGTTATAATTTCTGTTTTGATTATTATTATAATTCCTGTTTGAATTATAGTTTTGGTTATTATTATAATTCTGGTTTTGATTAGAATTCTGATTTGGGTTAGAATTCTGTTCATTATTACAGTTATTATTTCAGTTCTGATTATTATTTTGGTTCGAATTTTGGGAATTTTTATTTTTATTAGGGTTATTATTATTACCTTTATTTTGGTTTTTATTCATATTTGTTATAGCAGCAGAAATTTTTTCGAGTTCCGATTTTAAATCAGGATCTGTAGAAACATTGTTCACTGATTTTTTTTCTGAACTAGATTTTCCAGCTTGTAATTCCTTTATTAATTTTTCCATTTCCACCATCTTGGCACGCAAGAAGGGGTCAGAATGTCCATAAAATTTATCCTTATAGTCTAAGTAGTTTGAGAAAGCCTTATCTAGTTGGACTAGAGTTAGCGGTTTTTCTCTTATTAAGAAGTCTTTTTCTTTTTCCGGAAGGTTGGAAATAATTTTTTCAATAATTTTTTCTTCCGTAATATCAGGTTCAATTCTTTTTAAAATTTTGGAGACAAAAATCATATATTTGGGGAAATCTGTTTCACCTTTGTATTTTCTTTCATACAAAAGTTCTCGTAGTTGAGGTTTAGTTGGGGTAAAAATTTCAATAATTTTAGGTTTAGTATTAGCCCATGTGGTACAGTCCTCATGGTCTAGGATTTTATCTTCAAACATTGTTTTAGCTTTGTCGGAGAATGCAATTTTAATTTTTTTGAATTTCATTGTGTCGTCCCAATTAAATCCTTCTGCCTCATTTTCAATTCTTTTCAGAAAAGAAATAATATCTTCTCCTGCAACATGGGCATAGGTAGTAGGGCAAACATTTACTGCAACAGCCATTTCTAAATTTTCGAGTTAGTATCAAAATTTATAGGAAGGATTTCGAAATTATTATTATTTTCTACTGCGGGTATTACAGTAGTTTGAATTGGGTTTACACTACGAGGGAGGAGACTCTCGAATGTAGGTAAGGGGATTTTATCTTCTTCACTAAGAGTAGTGAGAGAATAGTTTTGAGGGAAGGTTGGTTTAATTACAGTGGTCTGGAAACCAAGGTTAGATTTTGATATAGTTTGAATTGTTTTTAAATTTGTTTGGAGAAGAGTATTTAACTCGTCTACCTTATGTTGTGTATTTTCCCTAAATTTTATTACAGTGGAGTGTAATTTTTCAAAGTTTTCCTTTATAGGTGTTGAACTATTTGTAGAAGAAGGTTCAAAATTTCTTCTTACAGGGGGTTTATCAAGTTCTTGTATTTTTTCACAAGTTTTTCGTTGAGATTTTGGGGGAGTTTTTAATAATATTTTAATATAATCTGGAGTTAAGAGATTTTTTAATTCTTTATTTCATTTTGTAGTTAGGTAGATATTCTCTTGGGCTTTTGGTCTAGATATTAAATTTAAATCTAATTCTAAGTTTAAATTTTCACAAACATTAATTAATTCACGATTTGTGGCAGTAAAAAGCCAGTGATTTTTAGGTAAACTAGGGTAGTTGGGCTCAGTTAAGCTGTCCCAATCTTCGTTTTGCATAAAAATTTTGGAAATTCACGGTTTTAAAAGTTTAATAAAAAATAAAATTTTGGGAAGATAAATAATAATTAAATTTACTTTCTTTTATCTGGTACAGGTTCCAATGATGATTGGTTGGTTGGACGTCGTCTTCTTCGGGACTGGAGGTTGAAGCCAAAATTTTTTTATATTTGTTGTATATTATTTTTTTGTAATAAATTTTTGTACGGGTAGTCTCTCTGATCTTTTTCCACTCGCAGTAATTCTGTACTAGCTTTTTCCAAAGAGCGTGCCTTACACTTTTCTCAAGGTACTTTCACTTTTGAGTTTACAGATCAAAGTACTTCGGATCAGATTGATTTACTACGTATTTGCAGTAGCACCGTTGAATTGGATCCTGGAGACTTCGTCGTTGGGTTTGATTTTTAGAGAATATCGTTATATTGTGTCAAAATAATTATGAACACAATTAATTTTATTTATTTCTGATGTAAACACTTCGTCAGTAAAAAGAAAAAAAAAGTAAAAAAAACATTATTCAGTTTTTTCAAAAAAAAAAAAAAAATTTTAGAACCGGAGAAAAAAAAATTATTTACCAGAGTAGGATTCGATCCAATTTAATGGAATCAACGTTGGGCGCCAATAATGTAATGCCAGAAAATAGGTGTTGGTTCAGAAATTGTTTCCTATTTTTGACGTTGACACTACGAAATATTTATTTTGAGGAAGACCACAAATAAATATTTATAATTAAATAAAATAGACTTTATAATTTAAACTTGAATGTCCTAGATATCCACTTCACTATGGTGGACCTTAACTTTGTTGAGAGATTTAGTCTTCAATTAATTTTCAACGTAAATCTTTTTATAAAATATAATATTTTTCATTTACAACACAGAAATAATAGAATTGAACAAATTAAAATAAGAATTGAGCAAAATTAAAGAACTGAACGAAAATAATAGAATTGAACAAAAATAGTAGAATTGAACATTTTGTTCTTCAGAGTAAGAGTTTTTATAATTTAATTTTTTCATAGTAAAAAGAAGAAATGGTAAGAAAAGGTGGGATTAGTTTATTACGATTGGTTGTTACCAAAAAGAAGGAGAATTGACGTTTTCCAGTATTAGACAGATATTTCAATTAAGGTACACGTATTTGACATTAACTGAGGTCAACCATAATTGTTTTTTTGCGTACCAAAAGTAAACGATATAGTACACGTTTTGGACTACACATCCAAACCTGGCATTTACAAACTTGCAAAAATCATTGATTTAAAGAAATCTCGTGACGGATTTGTCCGTCACGCAAAAATAGAATTCTCAAGCAAGCAAACATCTACAAGACCTCTGAAGTTCTTGGCTCTGTTGGAGTTAGATGACAGAAATGTAGAAAAATTCGATACATAGTATCTTACCTCCGATAGAACCCCTGATTATGACAAAAATAGACTGGTCTGACAAACCAAATTACTGACTTTAAGGTACGCCATAATTGGACATTATACTCCTAAAAACGGTATAACTACGATTTTTTAGGACCCACTATTACTGTCATGTGCTTTATAAAAGGTTACGGGTAATAGGTGGCAGAGTGCACTATTTAACTTAGCATCATTGATGTTTACACGACTCGCTAATTCCCAAATATTCCCTTACAGAATCTGTGATCTGCAGTCAATAACTTGTCCCATCCTCTCAACTGCAGCATCCGGCGGCTGAAACAAACTTTCGTTGAAAGTCTCGTTTTCTTGTCACTTCGTTACGTCGTAACGTCAGAAGAAAAAATAAAAATTATGTGTTCCTATTTTTATTTGAAACTCTGTAAATAACTATTTTTCATGTTTATATTGTATTTGTTATTTTTATTGTTTTTCTAATAAAATAACATTTCATATAACATGTATGTCTAATCTTTATTCTAGATTTCAGGGGAATCTTCGGAGGTGGCCACCGATGGCCACCCAGGAACACCGCCCCCAGTGTCATGGCTATGCCCACGAGTCCTGTGCACACTAGCGATGCGCAGAGGACTCGACATGACTGGAGATACTGGGCTGAGGCAACGCTAACAGTTGTCTAACAACCAGGCGCGAGCTAAGGTGTGTGACAACGAACATATTTTATTCGTCCTTGTGACGTAAAACGAACTTATCTATAAACTCCTCCACTACACTCATGTCATCTTTATGATCTATGTCTTGTGTTTTTACTCTTTTTTTTTTTCTATTATTATGAAATCAATGGTTGCATAATATTTTATACCTTTTATTTCCATCTCTTCTTTTTGTAGATGAACAGTCTGTTTCACTTAAATATTTTTCTAATAGTAATAACTGTTCATTACTACTTCTTTAGCTCTCATTTGCCCAGGCTGTTACACATTTTTATGTGCAAACTTTTATATTTTTGTTCCGTTCCGTTTTTGCAGATGATTCAGTTCGTCTACAAAAACGTGTCAAACAAATTATAGACAACTATTATTCCTAATTCTCGGAATAATAGCTGTCTATATCTTTCCTAGCTTCTCACGATCAGACACCACCAGATATGCTGACTGTAATGTGTCATCATATTTAGCGGATGTTCTGTATCACGCCACCTTTTTGGTCGGCCATATTTGATTAAAACAATGGAAACGAAGGTGATGTCGTATCTTCATTTCGAAGACATGATCATTCCTAAACCTACAGTAAAGTAGAAATGTTAGGGTTCATACTAGCTGTTATGGACATTAGGTCTCATTAATATTAAGAAATAGTTCTAAGTATAATTCTGAAGTGTTTGTAATAATTTGAATTTCTCTTTTAATAAAGATAAATATTTTTATTTAAATATTATTTGTTGAGGTAACTTCAATTAATGAATTACTCTCGCAACAAATTGGCGCCCGAACAAAAAAACCTTCGGAAGTAAAATTTTTTTTAGTACAAATTAATATTAAATTTTTCGTAATAATTTTTTTTTTTAAACTTGTAAATAATTGATTGAATTCTTATTAGAGCTAATTATTTTCGTGCAATTGTTATAAAAATCGTGGCTAAAATAATTCGAATAGTCAGAGAAAAATTAAACAAACGTCTACGAAATCAAATATTTATTGCAGAAGACTGCAGACATTTGATTAAGACAAATAAAGATAAAAAACTTAAAAATAAATTAATAATAAAAAACAGATCTAAAAATAAACTTAAAAATAAAGCAAAGATCCGGCTCTGGTTCCTGCAATCAAAAAGAAACAAAGTCAGCCCAACCAGTATCCAGGTCCACAACACAGAGAACAGGTAGTCACTCACCAACAAAGTCAACCAGAAGGAAGTTTCCAATAAACTAGAGAAAACTACAGTAAATTATCCGTCATCCAACTGTAAGCAAATTATAAATTTTTCTTCTATTAATTCAGAACAATTTGAAACTGTTATCGATATCGTAAATAATATTGTAAAATGTAAAATTTCCCAATCAACGCGAATGTCTGAAAAAAGTGAAAGTACGAGTGCATCACTCCCAGATATTTTAGATTCAAAGGCTGAAGAAAATATTTTGAAATCTGAAAATTACCCTAAAAATTTATATGAAAATTTTTCTGAAGAAGGAAATTACCCACTCCTTGATAATCATTGGGGAAGTCGAGTGTCCACGTTATTCCTCTATCGTGTGTTAAAAGCAGCTAAAGTAAAAAGGATAGAAGGTGGAACACGTATCGAACTTCAGAAAAAGTTACACAAAGGTAGACATCCCAAACATTGGTTGTTACATATACTATATTCTAACCCCAACACTGAAAAATTTGAAAGAGCAAGTGATTTTGACAAATTAATCGAAGAAAAGAGTAACAAGAAGTATAAAAAATAAAGACCCCAACGAAGCGGAAGAAATCTTCTCTGACACAGAGGAGGAAGATCTAGAAACTAAAGGAAAGAAGTTAGAATTAGAGAAAAAGAAAAAAGAAGAGACAGAAAAAAGTCTAGCGAGACGAAGTCTTAGCTCAAGTTTTGAAAAACTTCTATCTAAAGTGTCACACCACGTGTCACCTAAAAAATTAATCTCGGTTACATCTGATTTCTCTCTCCCTAACGATGAAGACGAAATCTTCCTCGGAGAGCAATCAATATTGAATCAAACTTTTGTCGATAGACCCTCACAGTCTAGTGCTGATTTATCGCCACTAGTCCCACAGTGACAGGGGAAAGTCCTCACTGACCGAAATCCAACATTCAGTCCAAATTCATGTAAAAAGTCCAGAAAATTTGGAAAAACCAAAAAGTAAAATTCCAAATTCAATTGAAGATAATTCTTTTGACCCTATTAATTTATTACCACCAGAGATACGCGTGGAATTTCTTGATCAAAAAGAACACGCGTACGTCAACATAATAAATATTGAAAATAAAAATAACCCCTTTCTAAAATCCGAAAATAATAATATGACCCCGGAAGAAATTGCTGAAAGCAACGCACGCCTGCTCCTGCAGCAACAACAACAACAAGCAAGATACGCAGCAACAAATGACGCATATACACAACATAATCTAGCGATGAATAATTTCTGGAAAAGGTCAGAAAGATGGACTCCGAGCCATTTTTCAAATGGCCCCGATGAGGACATCCTAGAATTTCTCTTTGAATACGAAACGCAAGCAAAAACATTCGAAGCAACTGAATATGAAATGATCCGAAATTTAAATGTAGCCCTCCGTAGTACAGCTTTAGAATTATTCGCAGCTGAGAACGAAATTACCCCAGAAACTTCATGGTCTGATGTCAAGAAAATTTTAACGCGTATCTTTAAAAAAGATCAAGATACGGTAAAAAAACGTATCAAATCATTAAAATTTGATGATTCCTACTTTAGTACAAACGTACCAAAATTTTTCCGACTATACAAACAATTAGATACCACAATTAGCGAAAAGAAAATTTGCGATCTCTTACTCCCTAGACTAACAGGAGAAATGAGAAAATTTTTTGCGTCCAAAAATCTCCAAACACAAAGCGAAATTTCAAAAACATTTACGGATTGGAAAGAATTCAAAGAAAAAGCTCTAGATTTAACCGATGTTCAGAAAACTGAAGAGATGCTAAA
>WOFM01001855.1:0-246317 GCA_011428145.1 Ericerus pela
GTTCTACTCAAGTAACGTAAACTACCTACATGGTCAATTACGCGCCGATTTTCAAATAAATTTCCAACAAATTGCAAAACTATACACTTTCTTCAACAACAGCTTCTTAACGCTGCGCTGGAGACTTTTTTATTTGAATTATTTTTTCCCCTCATTTCACAACGCACCTATCATTCTCATAGAATTTGCAAACAAAGAACAATAAAATTGTGTACATATTACAACCAAAATTGACGTTTTATTCTCAAAATATTGTACACAAGCGCACACACATACACATGCAGTCTGGTGTCACTGGCGTAATTTTATGTTTGCACGAGGTATGATTTATGACTGGGGCCGTTCAAATAGGCGAAGATGTTCAAAATTACTACTAATACAATGCAGGTACGCTCACAGACACACACCAACTGTTTACATTTTGTACATGAAATGCTGTCCGTAAATTCATTTATACACTATACAGCAAATCACAATAATCAAGAGTACACACGCATATTATACATACAGTATATACAAAATGATTTATCGCTGGTTGGCGTTGAACGAATGCTTATTTATCTTGGGTTCGTTTCACCGACTACGAATCATTTCTCCGAGATGGTAAAATACGTTATTTCGAGAATGAATGATCGTAAAAAAAATAGAGCGGTCGAGAGAGACTCTTGGAGCTGTAGAAATTTACTAACAAAGAGAGAAAGAGAGAGACGACAATGAAGGAAAATATAGTATATCCGGAGAGACAAATATTTAAAGGAAAGTTTATTCGAATATGAAAGGGCTACCTAAACCCCCTCCCTCAACCCCATTTAGAGATTTGAGTAAAACTCGAATGGAGATTCGAGTAAAACTCGAATAGAGATTCGAGTAAAACTCGAATCAAATTATTGATGAATTTGTGGAATATTTTTGATGGGAAAATATATCTTGAAAATAGGTACTTAATATCATCGGTTGTTAGATCGTTGAGAGTGTAACTCGCTAGTGCACAAAATGGAGGCAAGTAGTGCAAAAATGTCTACAGCCAATTTATACACGACTCGAGTAATAACAAGCCAACAATTTTATTATCATAATGGAAAGCATATATAGCTGAACTTTAGCGAAAATCATCTACGAATGGCGCATTAGACCGTCAGCTTCAGGTTTATGCACTTTCATTTTATAAAAGTATAAAAGTAAAAAAAATTCCCTCTCGCCTATCCTCCTCAGAGGTGGTAGAGGAAATAGTTAATTGAAACTTTGGGGAAACACCGAAGATGCAGGAATGATTCTGGAGAGATTTCACTAAGAATTCCAAGAGGTAGACCTGGTGACTGGCCAATGCCCCACTGGGTGGATTGGGTCTTATCAGAGACAAAGTTCCAGTTGTTACTTCTTAATCGAGTATCAGTCAGTTTGCTACTATGATGAGTATATCCAATTGAGCCATTGATTAAAGTGTAAGAAATTTAAGAAGATCGTGGCAGTTTGAAAGTGCGGTGGGAAACTGGGTACTATTTTGCTGTTGTTGGCTAAACTACCAGACAAAAACCTGACTTGTCCAGATATATTCGATTCCAAGGAAGAAACACATGACGTAACCGAGACAATCACATTTCACAGCTACGTAAAGCTAAAAATATAGATTAATAAAAAATTGGAGTTCTCACAATTCTATACCAATTACTGCTATTTATTTTCTAAAGGTTTCATTTCACTTCACTGAAATCATTAACCAACCAAATAGCAACAAATTTTAATGAAATGAAAATAAATAATTTTCTAAATTAAAATTTTCAAACAATGGTGAGGGAATCCCTTTAGTCAAATGAACCTGTAAAAAATCATCAGAAAAGTTTCATCAATTCGACGATATGAATTGCCTACCAACCAAGACTGGGTCGTTCAAAAATAAAATTTTCCCAACTACAGACAAAAGACATGTCAGAAGATTAAAAATTTTTACTTAGAACTCTGCTATCAAAAATTATTTTGGTGGAAGTTGAGTCTCAAAAAGTGCTTCACATGAAGACCTTCAGAACTAATAGCTGACTCAAATCCATACGCCAGTTTTTGAGTTTTACTTTTCTACTTCATTGGTTTGTCTCCAAATTTAGGAATTCATTTAGTCCCTCCCCTATTGCAATATCAGATCTGCCACTGCACCAAAATCCTCCCAAATCATTTTCTTTTCAACTCAACGTGAGATAGGTACATTTTTTTTCTTCTTAGTTCCCGTAAACTGAAACTAGTCTAAATGTTTACCAAAAAAGAAGGGAACCGTTCAAGCAAAATTTCAAGCTGGATTCAAAACTGGCTCATGAAAGTGTTATTCATCCAAGATTTCTTTCAATAAATATTCCTAATGATGATACAGCCGCTTATCTGACAAATCTCACTTTCCTCTCAATCAAAGAAAAGGCATCATCCCCAGAAAATATAACCATAAAGCTTATAATTTTCTGGATGCTGAAAGAAGATACAACACCACGCGGACAGTGCAGAATTATTCAATGGAACGACATGCCACATGACAGTGTCAAGTAATGGGACAATATATCAATATTAGCGAACAAAAATTTTTATATTAGTATTGAGAACCACTTTACAACCACAGTATATTAGTGGCAGATAGGTATTAATTTCTCACTACATGCAGTGGAGTAAAGCCACTTACATACAATTCAATTCAGTGGGTAAATAACCTTCCCATGTACACTGTACAGTAGGATCGCAATCTTTTAAATGCGAACCGACCCCATCCCACGATTCAAGAGGAGACAATCAAAGTTCAAAGTTATACTGTCATAATAAAAACCAAAAAAAAAAGGATGTAGCAACAAATACAATAACACCATGTAATATGGTTACTACTTCAGTATCATAAAATAACGTAGTAGGTAATACTGGCAGAGTAAAGATTGCTAAAGCAACAAGCAAAAATGTGATGATTTTGAAAGCACATACTATATTTGAAACGGCGCAGTAAAATGCGACAACTACCGCCATATAGTGGAAAATAATACAGCAATTTTAGTACTGACACACAACATTGCTAGCACGATAGCGCAAAATTAATTGACAACATTAATAAAAGCGTTAAACGTGCCAATAATTCAACAATTTGCTTTCTATAGTTGCTGTCCGCTTCAGTAATGGTTGGTGGCGACTGCACATATTTGCGGACGACATTCAGCCATGGTCGGTAAATACACTCTCAGCATGAACTGAATTTTGCTAGCCGCGTTGCCCATTAACGCTGAGCCAAAAGAACTGAGCCTAGTTTCCGAAAACAAAACTGCACTTTTACACCAACAGAAAAACAAAATGTCAGGAATTTTACAATGCTGCAAGTCGACAAACAGGATAACAATTTTCTCATTGACGGGTCTCCCGAGTAGCAGCAACTAAATACAAACTTTTCCCCTCACACTTCATTCTTAGCTGCAGGTAAAGGCAAACTTATATCAGTAATTTTATTAACCACTAGCTCCCACTCATATTTGTAAATCCTACTGTATTTTTTCCGAATGTACCATATAGGTAGTAAGTCAATTACAAATGTCCATCAATGTTCCCAATACTGCATATTAATAATTTCATTTTCATTCAAAAATAAACGAATGATGAAGTTGCAACGAGTTGCAGTCGACAAGCAATGTAGCAGGTCAAGCCCCTTTCAACCATAAAAATAAGATCAGTAAAAAACGTTTTAGTATATCAGAATTCGTTGTTGCTCATAAGCTCTCCTAACGAAAAATATAGAAACAATTTCACCACAAGACATACGTTTTAGTATGTACATATCAAATCACTCAAAAATGTTTAAAAAATAATAAATTGTTAGATCCGCAGAAATTAACCCTCAATAAATCCGAATCTTCTCGAAACCTTTTCTAACCACATGAAGATCTGATGGTATTTCTTTTTTTTTTTTTTTTGATGCGTTAAGCTAATAACGAAATTAATGATTTGATACCATTAAACGGCACATTAACATACTTGAAACATTTGACTGTCATGGCTTAAAAATATTTTAAAAGGCAACACTGCAAGAGACCACTGGTATTATTTAAGATTAAAAATGGCCACGTTAATGCGCAACATTAATATCAAAACTTAGATCATTTTTAATCTTTTTCGCCCAACCTGATATGATCTCTGCCAAAAATCACTAAATGTCTCGATCTGCTCTCAAGTTTTGAAAAATTTTTTTCATTTACATTATCAAACCATTCATTTCAACTGAATTTCGAGATACCTTCAAAATCATGGTCAGAAAATTTTCAACCGCGGACCAAAAAGCGCTACAAAGTTTCAAAACAAAGCAAACTGAACAAACAAAATGAGAGGAAAAAAGATTCCATAAAAAAAACAACAACTAAGAAAGAAACTTTTCATTCATTCGACTAACGACTTAATTAATTCTCACAATACCGATAGATGTACCAATCACAAAAAATTTATGATTTATTCAAAAAATATTCCCACACAAATTCAGGTTTGTGAGACTAATTTATTTAAACCGAGTCCACCAAAAAAATTACGAACGCGTAAGATTAGCAAACGCTAACAAAAGAAAAAAAGTAAATAATATCTCTGCCCCGCATCAATCGCGGTAAGTGTGTATTTTCCAAAAGTGTCAAATTTTGTAATGGCTACCATTCAAAAACCAGTTAACCCGTTTTGCTCAAATTCAATACCAAACCAGTCCCTGATAGTCTCCAATTGCGATAAAAACTTCAAGCCAAAATCTTTTAATTTACGGGAGTTGGAGTTGTCGGGATGACAACATGGTGGGCTTTGACTATACAGAATTAATATGGACTGCTATTTGATTGAAAAATACGTACAAAATTTCGTTATCAATTGCCAAGACATAGGAGGAAAAAGTTAGTCGGGTTGGGTTGATAATGATTTCAATGTTCTTTGCGCGGTAATTTTGTTTAGAATAGAAATTATGAAAATTTAATTTAATACCATAGAAAATGCTTCTACTTATTACTTTCTCGTTAATAAAAATTTAAAAATATAATTAATTCAGTTCAACCTCAAATTTCAGCAATATTTTACTGTTTTACAAATCCTTATCATACCCGACCGACTAACTTCATCTTACATCTTCTAACGTCATTCTTATCACAAATATCAGTCCATGTTAATTCTTTATAGTCAAAGATGGTGGGTTTTCAAAACTTTGGAAACCCCTCTCTTCGCAACTAAGGTGTGAATTTCAAAAACTTTAACACGAATATATAGCCCATGAAAGCTTCTAATATTACCCCAAGTTTCATTCCCATAAGTCAAACAGCAGAGGCTCCACAAACTCTCAAAAAGTACTAAAATGAAAAAAATGTGAAAATATAAATATAATTATATACTGTACACAAAAGAATTTGAGCGATCTATATATTCATGATCTACGACTCAGGATCGGCGCTTTTCCACAGGTCCCGCCATTGCACTGAATGCAATACTTGAAAATACACTGATAATATATTAGGTTAAAACCGAATTTTTAAAAGATACTCTTTTTTTTTATTTTTTGGCTTTAGTTTTATGCGAAATAAACATTATTTTGTTGCGAAAGGTTGGCTGCAATATTGATATATTTTTAAAATCGCAATAGCGATTAGAACAAAAGTTTATAATAACAAGACAGAAATACGGGCGAAAGAAAAAAAAAAAACTGATAAAAACAGATATAAGTGTATGTGTGCGTATGTTGCAGCACGTGAAAGCAGCGCTGAAGTTGGTCATCCGGTGTACTTCAACAAATTGAGCGAGAAGAATAAAAGAGTATAAAAAAGATATATTGAAGTCTTTATTTACTAGCGCCGATATTTTTCTCTCTCTTTGTTTTCGATTTGGGCAAGGAAATTCAGTTAAAAGTGAGAGAACAGATGAGCCCATGAATTCACTAACAACGTTATCTCTCAACAGGAAGAAACTTTTTCCTATGATAAATATACTTCTGTCAAAATAACTAAAAACCAAGGGGAAGGAAAAGAGGTTGAGTGAAAAAAAAATGGAGGAAAAAGCGCCAAGTATTAACCAATGCTGCCTCTTGTTTTTCTTTTAAGACACCAACTTTAACCACACGATAAAAAAAAATGAACCCCCAAAACTCGAGTTCACTAAATTTTCAAGTTTGAAACAACGTTTACGAAAAAACAAAACAAGAAAAAACTGGAATGGTACGCTCAGATTATTATGATATAACATAATTGTGGTGTTTCTGATACCGTTCTCGGCACTCCACTACCCAACTCCTTTAGTCGTAACCTTTCTTCCGGACAAGAAATTTCTTTACCAAAGGGAACAGAAAACACGTTGGCACATACGCTACTGTATAACGTCTACATAAATTCACCCCTCGTTTCATCCCTAATAATCTATAAAAAAAAAAAAGCTATTGACATTTGCTGTTTTTGTTTTTCATTTTTCCCCCACGTTTTTCGATATAAATAAAAATTATCTTGGCAAAATTGTTTAAATTTTTTTTTGTCAACAACACTCGTATCGTACCGTTGCGACAAAAAAAATGATCCGAATAGTACCTAAAAGAGAAATAAAAGACATGTGAGAATAAAATGGTCCAAGGTTTTACATTCAGTTCCCTAAAAAATAATCGCGAATTAATGACAAAACACGATAAACTAAAGCGTGAATTAACGATTAAATTTCAAGGGGAAAAAAAGGAAGATTGAACAGAAATAAGTTAACCTAATTTTATACAACCTGAATAAAATCAAACCGAACCAACGAAAACGAAAAAATGATCAAATCAAAAAAGGCTGACCAAATTTCCTCAAATTCAAATGGAAAGGGAAAATAATATACTCCGTTTTTTTTTGTTTTTTTTTAGTTTTAAACCAACAAAATTTTTACATCTACATATAATGAATGAGTAGAAATAAAATACGATACAGGTTTTATACACTAACGCAATGACACAGGTAAAATATCTGCAGAATATGCAAAGTAATTAAGTAATTTAGTGACTTCAATCGGAAATAACTATAGGTGATTTTGTGCACTGAGCTCTGAGTTCCTCATTATTGGATGTCAACAAAGTATAAATGATTAACCCATACAAAATCACACGCATCTAGCTAACCACTGAACTCATTATTTATCCAAATGAAAATCATCAAAAGTATATAATTAATAACAATAAAAACAACCAAATTTCAAAGATTTTTTCAGCTTTTGTACAAATTTTTTCAAAATTCAACAAGACTAACATAGATCAGCCTATACTATCATCTTATGCAAACAATAATTAAAGCTATGCTTTAAAATTAGTTTCCTTAAAAATTTTGAGTACCCCATTAAGATATGGTACAATTCCAGAAAACAAATATATTATAGTGTAAAGAATAATTTGAGTGATCTATATATTTCTGATCTAAGACTCAGGATTGGTGATTTTCCACAGGTCCTGCCTCCATGTTTTGTCACTGTACTGAATGCAATAGTTGTATTTTCCAAGAAAATACACTAATACCATCTTGTACCTCTTTTGTAGCACCGAAGTTTTCTTACATCTTCAATAATCTGGATAAATTTGTCTCAAGAAAACTTAAAATTTCCTGCACTTCAACACCTACGCAATGTTACTTTTCCACACTTTACAAACAATGAAAGTTCAGTAGAAGTTCAGTAAGTACTTTCCTTTACCTTTAAAGAAAAGTAGAACTTTTTTGTCAAAAATTTAATTAAATAACACAAAACAAAAGAGTATGAAGTATGACGTCGAAGTAAGTAATATAGAAGTAGTATTAATTTCTTATACAGTCCCGATGCAATAAAGTGAAGTATTATAAGGGTGAAAACGTGTCATACTCGAACATATAACAGAATGATAGAACAAGAAAACAAAACAATGGTGAAATGTCAGTTTCATTAATTTTTAGACACTGATTAATGCAATAAAAAATGAAAATATGCATGTTAAGAGTGTATTAAGTATGTAGAAGAAGTAAAGGAAATGTAGGCAAATAATTTCATTATCACTATCTCTAACAAGGATGAAACAGAAATAGCAGCTCCAAATTACTCATTTAAAGAATTAGTGTGTTACATTTGTTATGCTGGAACATAGAAAGACTTTTTACAGTGTGGTATGTCGAGGTGGGTATATTTGACAATCCTTTATTGTCCCAACAGTATTTCTTACAACCATTGACACAGCCAAGAACCTCGGGATAAATTACCTACATTGAATAGTGGCTACAGAATTACCACCACCTAACCCTAAATAACTTTTCAGGTATCTGTTGACTCAAATTTCAACCATGCTTTTGAAAAAATGTATACTTCCTTAAACTTTGGCTATTACCAAGATTAAGGACAAATTCACCATAATTCCGTTAAATCAGATGCCATGGACCATACAAACTAAAAACGACCCCATTACCAATTAAAAAAGAATTAACACATTATAATTATAAAAGAACGTTTCATGTAAAAATGAAAACCAGTAAACATATTTAAAAAAAGTAAAAGATCGACATATAAAATTTGGTCTGGAAAGAACAGATAAGTACAGTAACAATTACGGTGTGTAAGTACACATAAAAATGAGGGAGAAGATGCAACTGAACAGTTTTCAATAATCATGTAAAAGTAAAATGGTCCGAGGAAAAAAGGAGAGAAAAATAATTGATGTGGGAGTATAGAAAAAATAACTATTGGTTAGAATTGCAAGTCTGTGGTAGCAGCCAAGGCAGCAACCAAGGAGGATAGGAAGAAGAGAGATTAAAGGAGACAAAATGTAAATGAACTGCAAGTACAACCTCAGCAGCATCTCCGATGGGTGAAAAGCAAGAAAGAAGTACAGAGAGTGCAATAAATGAGTGAAAGATAAGAAAAACAAGATGTATAGTAAGAGGTAAATGACAAGAAAAAAAGTGAAAAAGATGAAACGACTGAACATGAAATCTATGAGAAGAATGAAGAGAGGTGTGTATGAATGGAAATATAAAACATAACAGAAACATGGAAAATAAACAAAAATATACAGGTAGCCTAGAAGTTTTCAGTTACAAGAGAATTTATTTTATAATGTTAAGTCGAAAACCACTGAAGAAATTATTTTGAATGGGGGTTTTTGAAAATGTTATTTATTATTTTTAATTGTGAAAGGTGATTGACCACATGCGTCAACAGGGGGGAAGATGAGAGGGAATTTAAAACTCTCAACTGAAACTCTTCAAATTGTCAGTTAATGTTTTTTTATTTTTAATAGAACAACACAACCCCGATGCTCAATTGGTAAGATTTTCCTAACTAATGAACAACTGGAACAATCTTTTCCAACTAATTAAAAATTTTGAAGAAGACTCAGCCCATACCCCCTCAGCTCACGATTAGAGCGCGGTAAAGACATTATTTCATTTAGTGCTAGAAATTAATTAATAATTCATGGTCGATATCCTCAATTGACTATAGGCTGAATTAGGATTCATTTTAAATTTTCAACATATTTCAATACTGTAGGTACCTAACGCCAGTTTAAAAAAATAAAATAAAATAAAGCTATTTTAATCATAGTCCACCCACAATAAAACCAATCACATGCTTCAGTTGAGCTACATTCTAAACATAGCTCAGCAACAGTAATTCACACAGTACAGCTAATTCAAGTACGTTAAAAAATATGCAAATTTCTCAAATAAAAATATAAACAAGCATGAAACATAGCTCAGATATTATGTTTAAAAACTTCTGCAAACTTCACAAAATTCATCGACTTAGCTGGAGGTAAAAATACAATGCATCGTATTGCTGTTCAGTGTGAATCACAATTGTTGAATGACGATTGAAACGTATCTTAGGTGAAATGTGTGACAGGCCTAAGACAGTGGTTGAACACAGTGTTGGATAGGCCCACCGGGCTACCGGGAATTTCCCGATGCGCCTTTTCCCCGAGTAGTTTTTGGCGCCCTTTGCCTTTAAAACAAAAAAAAATTTTAATACTTCGAGTACAATTAAAAAACAAAAAAACGCTCGTCATTAAAGACTATGACTATTTTTTTCTTATACGAATATAGACATTGTTTTGGTAAAGGGGATCATTAGGAATGCCATTGTAATAAAACAAAACTGGGCGCCCTTGCAAGGAGAAAAATTTGGCGCCCTTTATAGATTTTCCCGGTAGGAAAAAAATAGCCTATCCAACAATGGTTAGACAATATTATAAGGTGTTGGGCTAAGCCAAAGTGTATGTTAGGAATTTTACATCTCCCACTTAAGATTTTCAACGTTGTAAGGAACTTGAGATTAAGATAGGTACGATACGTAAAACCAATCCATCTATAAAGAAGAAATTTCGTCGTGAAAAGTTAACATTGATTGGGGAGAAAAAAAAATTATTTGAATGATAAGGGATCAATTTTTTGGCTTCAATTAAAACTTAAACAAACATCAAAAACAAAATCATTAATGGGTTTGAATATGAAAATATGTATTGCTACGAAGTGAATAATAATAATAAAATTATGTACCTACTACGCGATCAAACTTAACACGGTTGCTTCTACAATGAGTTATAGGCTCAGTTAATGCAACCTCATTTATGACGTGCAAGGTAATATTCTAGATACACGATTTCATCAATTGTTTGCACATTTTTCACAAATTGTCAAGAAATTTATCGAAGATACATTTTAACGACCATGTTCGTATTTTTTCATCGTCCGATTTGCTTATGACCAATTTGCGGTCAATTTGTCACGGTCGGCATCGCTACCCCTGAAGCACCGCTGGTCGCAGTAAGTGAGGAAAACTTTTCGAAGTTTCGTCCGAGAAAATTGGATATTTTATGATTTATTATATGTACTTTTTTCCTTTCCATGGGCTTGGTCGTAATTCAACAACCAAATCACCCAGGAATTATTTTATCGATTTGTTCAGCTTTTTGACTACGAAACGCATAAAATAAACCCAACCAGGAAATGTACAGCGCCGAAGACCCAGAAAATTCACTCCTACTTTACTAGTTTCCGAATGAATAATAGTATAATATACACCAAGGTTCAAAAGTTGGCGTTTACATGTGAGGGAGTTTGCAAAATGAGCGCAGTCAGAGAGCAATTCCCGACTCATGTAAACTCACTTTCGAATCTTGTTGAGAAAGATATTTTTCGTAATATATGTCGCGAAATACGGGATCAAGTTTCTGTTTTCAAGACCCAAAACGTAGAATTTCTAACCAGGAGGCAAAAATTTTTTAGGGAAAGCAAAAGTCAATAGCAACGAACATGTTTGGCTTCTCCTTCCAAGCAATCAGACACCTTTTCTAATCACGCATGATCGACCATGTGATGAAATATATTTCCCATTACTCATACAACCAAAATAGGTATCAACTTGGCCTAACCTCTAATAACTCCATCCCTCCTTCCCGAGATCAGTAGGGTAAAAATCGCGATCGTGATATTTCACCTTGACACTGTTTTTGTAATTACCATCCACTAAAACTTTTGCAAAATTAAAAATCAATTGAAAAATAAAAACCGGATAACTCAGAGTTACTTTCATAGCATGATGAGTCGAGCTAAGTTTGTCTGGTGCCAGTAAAATACAACTTTACAACATTTTAAGTGACAATTTAATATTTCTGACGAATAATTCACCAGACCTATTGCCCCAGCAATGCGTGGTACACTCCATTTTAATGGGTATTATGAGGGAGGGGGCCGTGTGTCATCAAGTTTCTTCTTAGCGATTCGTCGGGGGTTTTTATAACTTTTCTAACTTGTAGTCAGTACATTTAGATTAGAGGACAACCATCTTAATTTCTTCGAGACACCATCGATTGGTGGTTATTATTGAGTCCCATAAATATTGTAAGATTGTAAAAATACATTTTCGCAACACATGCATAAAAGAACGAGTTTTACATGCATGTACAGCGAATGTAAACAATGAAATAGACGATAATTTTACAATCTCTCGCGCATTCAAATCCTGCGCAGGAATGTGCAAAGTACTTTACACATTCTTGCACATCCCAATCCTGCGCAACAGGGGGTAAAATATTTGAACATATATAATCATTTTGATATTATTATTTAATTATTTTGTGAAAAACTATTCGTCAAGTTACCAATCTAATCAAACACATTTAAATTTTCAAAAAAAAAAAAACATTTCAGATTATTCGTCAGCCTCTAAATAAATTAGAGAACTGAAATTGGTAATGATCGAAAGCGGATAAAATTTAAAAAATTTCCATATAATTTTCTAATTATCTTAAATTATTTAACAACAAATAAAAGAAAAAAATTCAAATTAATGGAAGATTTGCCGTATTTTGGAATCTAGAAACTTCTCCTCTTTCTCTCAATGATTCCTCACTCGCTATTTAAGCTAGAGAGCTGAAAATTGTATCTGGAGGTTGACTCGGTCGAATAAAGTTAAGTATTTAATTTCTTTAACCGACTGTTTTATTAGTGCATATACTGCAATAATCCATATTCTTCAAGCAAACATCTTTTTTCACGAGATGAATTTACTGAGTCAAAGAAAATCTATTCCTAAAAGTTGTCTCCACAGCCTTGACCCATTTATTGATGAAGGTGGACTTCTGAGACTCACTGGTTGAATTCAAAATTCTGCTTTTACAATAAAAAAAAAGCACTCCATAATCGAACAGAAGGACTGCTATTTCATACAACTGTATGTGATACATCTCCATGAAAAGTTTTGTTATGTGGGTAAAACCTTCATCGTTCAATCTGTGCAAGGTGAGTTTTGGGTCTGGGAAGGAATAACTAAACTAGCCAAGTCAGACATCCTTTCACACACTACTTGCACTCATCACCGTGTCAAAAGTTTCAACTAACCAATTTGTCAGCTTCCTGCTGAGAGAGTATCACCCAGTCACCCCTTTACCAGTACTGGTCTCAATTTTTGTGGTCCATTCAACTTTTGCTGTGTTAGCCACCACTCGATAAAAATAAACAAAATTTACAAATGTATTTTTGTCTGTATGGCCACCCGAGCAATCCACATTGAGATAGTTTCCAATTTAACTAGCACCTCTTTCCTAATAGTGCTTCATCACTTTGTTATGCAATGTGATCTACTTGCATCCATGTTTTCTGACCATGGTACGAACTTTGTGGGTGCTAGCAATCATCTAAACTTAGGTGACAATGCAGTCCAATATTACGCTGCTACCAAAAAAATCAAATGGATCCTAACCTCCCCATGTGCCATAATAAGGTGAAATTTGAGAAGCTGCTGTTAAATAATCAAAATTTCATTTAGTTTTAGTAAAGAATGACAAAATGTTGAATTTCAAAGAATATAAAACGTTGTTCAGTGAAACTGAATCCATTTTAAATTCATGTCCAATATGTTACTGCTGTACATCTTGTGATTGCGAGGAATTTGTTCCAACACTGAATCATTTTTTGACTGGTTTCTCACCACATGTTATTCCAAAATTAGAGCAATTGAAATTGCTGTGAATCAGGCAATATGACTTGATTTACACGATGATTTCATCCTTTTGGAAGTGTGGATAATTTGATTATTTAACTACACTTCAAAGGAAAGAAAAGTGGCAAACTACTTCACCAAATGTCTAGAAGGGACAAGCAATCTTACTCAAAAACCAGTCTCCACCATTTGCTTGGCCCCCACTACCATATCTAGACAAAAATAGTATAATCCGAACACTTGTCATTCGTACCAATGCTGGAGAATACAATCGCTATATCCGTTCACTTATTCCATTATCCTTGGACTCCAGTGATCCATGAATGACAGTTCATTTGGGGGAGTTTGTTGACGCAAATTCCCACCAGCCTATTTTTATTCTACAAGTTGATAAGCAGTTACATAATGTTCTCGCACTAGAGGTCTATACCAGTTAATCTTTTCTGTTCCGTTCTGTTGCTATCATGTAATAAAAGCTGCTACAATGTGCTCGTCTATAATTTCAATCAGAAACAAATTAATTCATAGTTTTCTGAATTAAACAACAGGTTATGTCCACTTTTGTCCATATAAAAGAAGAGTGCTTACAAAGTGATGAATTTCAATAATTGCTCTCTTTGCAAGTCTTTGATCTTTTGTTACGGATGTTGGCTCTACCATGATTCCAGCTTGATAAGAGGGGAGAGGAAAGGTTGATTTTTCCCAAGCCCAGGTTAGTTAGGGTCTGAGACTTTCCAGAGAAAAAAAAATTTCTGTTTTTTGGAGAACTCATAAAGACTTTTCCTCGACCCAAATTTCATATTACCCTTCCAGGTTTTGTTGTTGTAACACGTTTCCACCACAGTTGAATTAGCATATTTTTAAGGCTATTTACCAGATTATTTTCTTAGACAAGTCAGTTTTCTCTATTGAGCAGTCACCAAACTTTCGATTAAGCTTTTTGTCAACTTCCTTTGTGGATGTGACGGTTATATATCGTAACAGAACAATCAAATACACAAGTTGGTTAAAAGAGTGTATTAGATAGTAACTTTATAAAACATTAACAGTAATAAACATCAAGAATTAAAAGAATAGGTAAGATTGTAACAAAGTAGAAAAGAGTCATTAGAATTAATTAGAATGAATGTAAGAGTCCAAAACATGAGGTTATATAGTATTTTGATTATAAGTAAAAAGAGGAGGTTCAAGCAAATTTACAGAGTGTTGGAGAAGGGTTTTAATCTTATTGTTTAATAGAAATATTACATAAAGTATGACCAATGGTCTCATAAGAATATGGCATATAAATTAGTAGAAATTAGTATAAGTTATATGCAAGATTGCAAAAATAGTGTAAGTTAAACAAGAAATGGGTTCATAGATTATGAGTGAACACAATAACTGTTTATGTAGGAAATTATGTCATCAAGCAAGTCTTGACTTGTAGAAATGACGTGAGAATTAACGAATGAAATAATAAGAGAAAATAGGTTGAATGTAATGATGATGATGATTATTAGCTTACGAATTTATGAACGATATGAAAATATCGTTACAGTGGATCAAGGTTTTTTGCAAATGTTGGCAATTTTGTTATATGAACACCTAATTTACAATATTGACCGCATTAAATATTTTTCACATGAACGATAGTTCAATCTAGCCAACAATTATTGCAGAAATCATGTAAGCAAGATCGATAACACCAAGACGTGACCACGCAAGACCTTCGACCAACACCAGCACTAACAGTAGACAAACTATCGATGCAAAACCAAGAACATCACCAAGACGATCATAGTTTTGGTTTTGTGTTGCTCATGCTATTCTCCTGGCCAATAATTTCAAAACGTTAAAATCGAGTAACTGGCTAAATTTAAGGCTGAGATACCTAATCGAATATGTTACGAAATCGTCATTTTTAGACTTCTGGCACTTTTTCGACAACTCCGCACCTCCCACTGCCGTCGAAAATCGTGCTTCTAAAATAATCCACACGTATACCAGCGTACTATATCTTAATGTTCGCGATCTATGGCTTCAAAGCTTCATATTCGCTTCATCTGGTAAAATAACATTTTATTACGAATTATCTGCCCTCTCATCCACGAATGCACGACGTTCGTCGCAAATATCTCAATTCTATCCAAAACATCGCATAAATATCTTCTACCAACTCTACGCACTATTTTTTCGTAATCATAAAACGTCGTGAAAATTACTTGACTGGGGCGAGTTTAAAGACCTTAATTTGATAAAATCAACGCAAATTTACGCCAAAAGACTAACTCGCACAAATATACAGAAAATCAGAAAGAATTTCTCTGACTAGATCCGAGTACAAAACCGTCAACACTCGTTGAAACTGTCATACCGCGTTTTGGCAACAGTGCCATATTGTCAATGGTGATATTTCGGCACAAATACAAAGTAACAGAAACAATCATTCGTTAACTGTCTGCTTTTTTTTATTCTTTTTTACTTTCATTTTCATTTTCAGATTTTAATTTTTTTTGAAAGATAGGCGTTATAGTAAAACTGAACAAACAAACAAAAAAAAATTTAATTGTTTAATTGTTTGTTCCTGGCTGGTTGATGAGTGATGATACAAGCTTTTCGGCGAGGCGTAGTTACTTTTCATGCTTTTCATCAGCATCATGTTCACTTCTGTTTCTGTCTTTTTGTCAAATAAAATCGTTCAGGCATTGTTGCATGTCATAGACTACGGAACATTTTCTTTAGACCAAGCATTTCTTTGTTTATATTTTGGGCTGAGAACTCGTTAAACAGCGATATATAACTATCGAAATTCAGAAGAACTGCGCGGGCTGTCCATTATTAAAATTAAATACAACATTACACCCTTCCAATCTTCTTTTCCCCGAATAAGGTAATTAGAAATTAGTAATTACAGGAAATAATTTTCTAATTTTTTTTTTCAATCAATTCTTCGGTCTTCCCAAGTCGCAGTGAAAATAGCCTTTTTAAAAGGAAAATTCAGCCGTGAAACATAAAAATTCACTCGCGGGTTTCTATAAAATTCTTTTATACAAATTACCCCACTAGTTCAAGGCGGCAACCAAAAATTATCCTTGGAAAACTTACTGTAAAAATTCAAAATATAAATTAATACATTATCTACGCAGTTTTTGTACAGCAGGAAAGTGTCGAATTGAAACTTGAGTATCAACAGCTTGACTTAAGAATTACTTAATAAAGTTATACCCATATAATTATGTTTATGTATAGATATAATTGACAATCTGCGTTATACCCGCCTTTCAGGCAGGTGTAAGATAGTAATTTGCGTTCAGAACTAAAATTTTTAATGATAACTTTCGAACTTAATTACAACTATCAGTTTTTCAAGCTTAGACTTCTCAGAACTGACACTGAACTAAAAACACTTAAGAACAACTGAGAACATTTAAGCAAAAACCAGTCCAGAAATGAAACTTTTAGTGAAAATAATCGAACTCGATTATAGCTCTCAGATTTTTTGAGTTTTTTACTTTTCAGATCTTTCAATAGAACCTTAAAAGACTATTATAGAAAAATTTTCAAGCCAATTACAATCCTGAGAATGAAGTTATTTCGAAACAAAATTTCTCAGAAGCCACTGAAGAACGGGCACCTACGTGGGCCCAAAATTTTGTGAAAATCTGTCAAGTGAGAGGGGTGCTGCGACAGAAAAAATCTACTTCAATGTATATTAGCCAACAATAAACCCGTTTTGTGAACATACTTTTCAAGATAATATTTTTGTGAGACTTAGGCCGGTATTCATAGACAACATTAAGTATTCGGTAACTTAAAGGTCTATTTTTAAACTGCATTGAAGCTGCAAAAAAATAGTTAAGCTGAAAATAATAAGAATGTAGCTTCCTCGTGACAAATTATATTAAAGCTATTAAAAAAACTTACTTTCACTAAGAAATATAGCTGAGAACAGAAAGTTTTAAACTGACATTTAGGTTAGTGAACACTAAGTGTCAACTATAAATACCGGCCTTAGGTATACGAACGAATATTTTTTCAAATTCTGAATTTTTCAAATTTATTTGTGAATCTATTAAATTAATAAATTGATTTTCAAGATTAAATGTTGGTAGGCAGGTAGGGGCAAGTGTTGTATTGTGTCTTATGTTGTAAATTGTCACACTTGCAATTCTGAATGAACCACTAGCGCTCTGAAAACTAAATTTTTGTTAGTTCAATTTTTTTTTTTACTACCTCAGTTTCATTAAATGTAAGTAATGTCAAAAGAAACCCCTTTAAATGATGAATTTTTTGATATACTCCATTCTTAGAAATGATTTATTTTTGTTTGATCTACGTTATTCAGAATACAGAAGGAAAGGGGGTGTTGTAAAATGTTTCAAAAATGGTGCTCGAAATTATAACTAATCATTTCGACATTTCAGGTTCATTTGGACATCAAAAATGTCTTATTTTCCTCAAATCATACCTAGGAGCCAACAAATATTTCCCATTATTAATGATGTGGCACGAATTTAGAAAAAATTCCTGGAAGTTGGTGCAACTCTGCTATCCTCTACATCCTCAGAGGTCAATTAAAGGAAGTTGATTTTTGGAATGGAAAGTAGGGATGATGATGAGGGTTTTTAGAGTAAGGATAGAGAGATGTCTTCCTGCTGACTAACATCGGAGAATTTGATTTCTCAAATGGTTGATAGATTGATGTGGATGCAGGGGGAGGAGGCTGATAGAACATCGTGTTCTCATCTGCAAAGAGAAAACTTGCTCTCCCCCTCATTGTTGGGGTAAAGGAACCAGAAGGTGCTTTTACCACTTTGGGGTTCTTCTCTGATGTTTTGGGAGGAGAGACCAGGCGAAATAATAGAGATGACATGACTTCAATCACGTCATTCACAAAGGTTGTGTCCATTAGTAATTTGTCCTCAATGTGTTCAAAAAGCACTGATTTTTCATATTATCAATGATTTTTGAGGCTTCGGCTTTAATTTTCAGAACTAACTAGCGAATTATTTGTAGATGACATTTTCAGATCAGAATGTTATTCCACAGTTTAAGAAAAATTATATGTACGCGCAAAAATACAAATATACGAGAAAAATGCACCTGATAAATTTTGATCTAGGTCTGAGCGACAGTAGAAAACAAATGAATTTGTTGCGAGATTTTCTGATCAATTGCAGTGTCAGTTTGCCTTCTTTATCTAAATGTATCCTTTTATGGAGGAGATAGCCTAAAAAATTATCATACTTATGAAAGTTTTTCAGATAAATTCTGTTCATATTCAGCATATTTATACAAAAACAAAGTTTGAGATGTAGGATTTTCAATCTCATAACAATAATTATTTGGCACGTGTTGATGTCATAGCGTTTTGAACATTTTATTTGTTTCATTTGTTTAACAACAAGAACACATTGCGATGTTTTGATCACAAAGGAATATACACTTGTTCATTTCCTCTATCTTTATTGTTATCCATTTCATTCTACGACTGCATTGGAATTTAATCTTTATGAGAATCCGTTTTTGTCGTTTTTGTTTTTAATATGTTTGTTTTTATGAGTGGATATTAATCTTTATCCAGAAATTTCTTCAATTCCTCTATGCTAAGTGTTCGGACTTACAACTTAGATGCTGATTTTTCATTTTTGTACCTCCCAGGGACCTACCTCTTTTATATGGGCAAATAGGGTCTGAGAGGTCATATGTTTTTGTTATGAAGTTTTCAGAAAATTTGACCGATATTTTCATAAAATGTTTGTGTGTTACTTATTTGTGAATTTTGTGCTGTATCATTTTTTTCAACTATTTCTCCCTCTAGGTGTGAGTTAGTTTTTTTGGAAAAATTTGTCTGTTTTTATTCCTCTTGTTTGTGCATCAATCTTGTTACTCTTTAGAGAGTTTTTCTGTCATTGTTTAACACATATTTAGGCTTCAATCTATCTATTGAAACTGTTTCTGGTTCACTTGCTATAAGTATCACAATGTTTTTATTGTCACATGATATACTTTCAAGGACCAACATATGATTTCTCCAACACAAATCTTATTTTTTGATCTCTAATAAACACATGTGATGTAGTGGACAAATTTTTGGAGACTAAAATTTTTGTCTGGCCATGACAAGCTACCTGTGTTAGAAATTTGTTTACATCAGTCCATATTTTTTAAACTAAGATTTTGGGGCTAAATTATTGTGAATTAATAAAAAATTCTCCTGGTAGGCGTAGCTCTTTGCCAAATTCTACCTGAGCTGCAAAGTGCCCTATATCTGATTGAAGAGCAGATCAGAGGCCTAAGAGGATGGTTGGTAAAGCATCAACCCATCTTTTAGTATCATAAGACATAATGGATGTTTTTAAAACTTTATGCCATCTCTTTATTTTGCCATTGGCTTGAAGATGGTAAGCTGTGGTATGACTATGTTGAACACCAAGCTTTTGTGATAGCTCTTTGAAGAGCATGCTTTCAAATTGGCAACCATGGTCTATAACTAACTTCAGGTATGCCATATTGAGCAATCCAGGTGTCACATAACCTGGCATTTACTGTTGGAGTTTGAATCTCATGGAGAGGAACTGCTTCTGACCAATGAGTTGCTTTGTCTATCATTTTCAATAGGTATCTGTGCCCTTGTGATATGGGCAATGGGCCCACTAAGTCAATATGGATTTTCTTAAACCACTCTGTTAACAGTGCTGCCAGATGTATGGAATTCTCAGTACAAATACGGATTTTTTAACCTATTGAAATTGCGTACAGAATTTTGTACGGAATTCATGAAAAGAACGGAAAAAATACGGATTTGTTATAGAAAATGAGAAAATATAAAAAAAAATCACTGATGAGTTTATTTATAACCTAATAAATAAAAAGAGAATTATGTTTGCAGTCACGAAATAATTGTTGATTTTTAATCATTGCCTACATTGAGTGGATTTATTGTTTATTATTAGGTTTGGCAACACTGTTGCCAAAAACCTATTGCAATTTGCAATCAACAATTTTTTCTCCTCTTTTTTTCCCCTCATATTCATAATATTCATATATCATATATATATTAATTTTAATTATTATCGTGGGACATGTTTAAGGAAATTGATGCGTCGAAAGGAAATTAAATCAGTTGGTACTTGGTAGTTTTTCTAGTTTTTATGTACATTAGTACATTTTGGAAAATCTCAAGTATCTTTCATTCTTTCTTATCGTGTAAAAATTATAATTTCGGTTGTAGCTGAATTCATAGTATAACTATTTGTGAAACTGTAATTATAGTTTGCCATAAAAATGTAATCGGTGATAACGTATTTGTATTACGACAAGTTCTTCTGAATATTGGTAATTATTTTGGTTTTTATTTCATTAATCCTTTTACCGATTACTCAACTTCAGTCCTAAAAATGTATTAGTAATCATGTGAATGATTGCGATTTGTAAATCTTTATCACTTTGAGTTAACAGTGAATACTCTCGATAACTGAGTTGTAGCATCTGCATTGACTACATTTGGAAGAGAAATTTGTATTTTTCCAAATTATAATTATTATCATTATTATTATTATTATGTATTATTATTATTATTATTATTATTATTATTATTATTATTATTATTATTAATATGTACATCGAGCTTTTTCCTTTGGTAATCTTATGATGTATGAATCATAAGGCTACAAAAGGAAAAATCTCGATGTGCATATTAATAACCAGAGGAAATAAAACTGATTTATTTGATTAATAAGAAGATATTTAATATGAAACTGTTGTACACGTCCAACAGATACATACATCATGTATGTATCAGTTGGACGTGTACAACAATTTGTCAATGTCAAATTGGTCAGTTTGTAGTTATAAACACTGTTACTTTATCACAAGCAGTGAGAGTGGGAAGGAAAAAAAAGGTTGTTAAAGTTGTTTTTGGGCATACGGAAGAGTACGGATTTTTAGTACTCATTTTTTAGTGAGAAATACGGAAATCAAAAATTTTTATCTAGCAGCAATGTCTCTTTGTTTAAAGGATTTGATTAGCAAATGAGTATGTCTTTGTACTTGAGGCTCTTGGCATTTCAGGCAACTGAGAGCCGATTTGTTGCAGTCAGACTTAATTTGAGGCCATACAAATTTTGATGATGCAAGTTCAGCAGTGCATTTTGGTCTGGAGAGCAATAAGTTGTGAACACTATAAAAAGCCAATTTGCGATACTTTTTTTAATAAGAATGCCTTATTCTTACCTGTACTAATGTTGTATGTTAGTAGTATATCAGTACAAGGAATTTTCCTCCGTCTTAGTTGTAGGGATGAACCCTCATCTATTAACAGTTTCTGAGGCTCTATATTCTTTAGTTGTTCTTCACCTTTTTCAGCTTAAGGGAGATGAGCAGATGCCAAGATAGCTTCAATCCTACTAAGAGCATCAGCTCGAGTATTAAGTTCTCCAATTATATACTGGATGTCCACAGTCAATAGTTCATTGTAGTCCAATTGTCAAGCTCTCCTTGAGGAGGCTGGTTCTGTTTTTTGCATGAAGGCATGTGTTAAAGGTTTATGATCTATGTACACAATAAAGCATCTAGCCTTTAACTGGTGCCTGAAATTCTTCAATGCATCAAAGATTTCCACCAATTCCCTGTTGTATGTGCTGTAATTTTTCTTAGTTTTTGAAAACTTTGTTGAAAAGACAGTAAGCGGTAAGTTTTTCTCTTTTTCCAGTTGGTACAAGGTAGCCACAATTGTAAAATCAGATGCATTGGTACCAACACATAACAGACTTCGATCTGGATGAGCTAATAGACTAGCACTTGCCAGCATTTCTTTGATATGTTTAAAGGCCTTTTCAGCTTCTTCAGTGGAGTTTTATCTTTCTTTTTATTTGTTTTTACTAATGCAAATAGCTTACTTTGTTCAGCTGTAGCATTTTTCATGCAACATCTGTAGAAATTCACCATACCCAAGAAACGGATGAATTCAGCAACATTTGAGGGTTTTGATAAAATCAATATTGACTCTGGTTTTCAGTAGGGTAATGCCTTTGGTCAAGACTTGGTAGCTGAGAAAGTCAATTTTGGTTTGTTTGTATAAACTTTTACCTATTATGATGGTAAGGCTGGCTGAGTGTATACGTTGTATAACAGCTCTTACATTCTTCTTGTGCTCTAACTCACCACCTTCTGTGCAAATGCTTATATCATCTAAATATACATAAGAAAATGGCAATTCCATAAACAATCCATTGATGAATCTTTGGAAGTTTGTATAGAATTACAGAGTCCAAATGGCATTTGAAGTTATCCAAATAGTCCAAAGGGTATTATAAGCACAGTCTTTGGAATGTCCTGTTCAACCACTGGAATTTGGTGGAATGCCTAGTTGATGTCAGTTTTGAAGAACATCAAAATATCCTTCATATTCTCATTGAAGTCAATAATATTGGAAACTGGATAGTGATCAGGAACTGTTTCAGCATTTAAGGGCCCATAGTTGCCAACAATTCACTATTCCCCACTTGATTTTTTGGTCATGTGGATTGAGAAACTCTATAAACTTTTTGTGAGGTGGCATATGCCTTCCCCTATGATCTGACCATAGTATTCTCATTCCACTTTGAATTTGTTAGGTAGTAATCTGTGAGTTCTAGCATAACAAGACGGTCCTTTAATTTTAATGTAATGAACTGAATTGTGTTTGTATATAGGATGCTTACAAATTAATAGTTGTGTGACTCCAGGATACTTAGACAAAATCCATAGGAATTTTTTGTTGACTTTTGTACAACTGGAAATATTTGTGTCCAGTTAATATGCCAGCGTTTTGTCATCCACACATAGTTTAGTTTCATTATATATTATTTTTCCATTTTTAAGGTTAATGACAAGGCCAAAATGTGCAAGAAAATCTGCACCCATGATTGGTGTTGAAAAATTTGCAATTGTGAAAGACCACATCATTTCTCTTCACAAACTAATATTGAATTCATTAGTTTCAAGGCTGTAAGCTGGAAGGTTTTTGCCGTTTACAGTTTGTAGGTAGTATTATGGAGGATGTATTATCAGATTTTTACTTATGGGCAATATGCTCAGGTCTGCATTTAAGTCAATTAAGTACCATCTCCTGTTTGTCCTATCCTTTATGAATAAGCAGCATAAGTATTTTTTTGAGAGGTATTCAGCCACTTAGATGGCCTTTTGTTCTAATTTGACAAAATACACTTTTTAAAGGGTTTCCCCCACCCCTGACATCTGCTGTTGCATTTGGTGGCCTCTGCGTCAAATCTATTATGAAAAAAGCAGATTTTCTCATCTCAATTTCAAGTTGGAGATTTGGATGAAGTTTTTCTAAGCGGAGTTAGACTCTGACCCCTGGTAGAACTGCTTGATCAGTCTTTAGATCTAGAATTTTTATCATTTTTAGTATTTTTACTCCTGCTTTTCGAGTTATTGTTTCTTCTACCATTATTCTGTGAGTTGTTGTTTTCCTTTTTAACTTCAGTGGTTAACCTTGCAATTTGAGTACTAAGTTAAACTATTTCTACGTTCTCTGTAGATAGTTCTCCGATCGAGGTTTTTGTTTTCGAGTCCTACATTCTCAGCAAGATGGTCTAAGTCTGCAGAATTATTGATAACTGTGGAACCCATAGCAGCCAGAAATTTCACAACAAGCTCCTATCAAACCAGGTCCTACATAATTACTATCTTTTGTGGAAATTTCTGCCTAATTATCAATTCTTTTTGCCATGTTAAAGCTGAACTGAGATGTAACTTTCAAAGAGAACAGGCCCAAAACTAAAATGTTAGGTAAAAATGTCCTAATTTCATTAAAGCTCTTAGTTGTTTGAGTTTTCACTCATCAGAATTGGCACTAAGCTAAAACCATCAATGGGAAATAAGAACTAATATTGAAAATAACAGTTTCTACAATAAAACTTTCAAACTTAATTACATCTCTCAGAATAGATATTTTGAAATGAAATTTTGTAGAAATAATCCAAAAATAGGCACCAATATGAGGTAAAAATTTTGTGAAAATCTATTAAGTTGGAGCGGTGTGGTGCTGTGACAAAAAAAAAACAACTTCAATTTGTAATATAGATAATGGAAAAAATTCAGGAATTACTCAAATATCATTCTTGCATTCGGGCATAAAAATCTCTAACACAGTAACAACTTCATTAGGAAAAGTAGGTTTTCAAAATGTAGAAAATTAGTTTCTATAAAAAAATATTAATATTTGGATGTAGATCATAATTGATGATTGAATTAAATTTTGTAACTATTGGCTTAAAATTACACAGTTTAAAATCATTAACACAATCAAAATTGTAACACTTGAAACTATACACAATCATAAGTCTAACAGTGGTGGCATAGTCACTTAGATAAATTACTGCTTTCAGATTTGTATGTGAACATTTGATTCCACATTCCAGCAACCTAAAGTACTGGCGACCCTCAAATGTGAGTGAATATGTGACTTTTCATTATGAAAGTTTTCATTCACCCCCTTCTACAGAGTGGCATGAGCCACAATGACATAGGCCTGCATCGCAATTTTGGTCTGTTTACTGCATAGCAGCAGTCTACCTTTGCCCTCTGTTGTGTTGTAATGCTGCAATCATAGCTGAAGCACTAGAGGAGTGGTTGTGGGGACATGAACCTATAAACACACGCACACTCATATATGTCTAGTAGTCCTAGCATAGCTGTGCAGATAAGTCATTGCTTCTAGATCTTAAATTCCCAATACCAGCAATCTACACAGATTTTATGAAAGTACCATCCAGCCAATCCACACCAAAACTGGATGAATGTTACAATAAATTATAGTTTTAGGTCTGCCTGGACTGGGGATTGAATTAGCAATCTACAATTTTAAAAGCAGTGACGATATCTGCACAGCCACGCCATCACCTATAGAAATTTGCGTGGGTGTGCGTATATATGTTCACATCCCCATAATCACTCCCACCAGTACTGTAGCTATGATGCAGCATGACAACACAATAGAGAATGGAGCTAGGCTGCTGACCATGTGGGAAACCAGCCAAAACACCAAACCACACAGGCTTACACCATCACGGCTTTTACGCCTCTCTAAAGAGGGGGGTTGTGAACAAGAAGAGGAGCGCTGTTACAAAATTTGTATCACTTCAAGGTCACCATTTTGTGGGTCTGCCTGGACTGGGGATTGAACCAGCAACCTATAAATTCATGGCAGTAACGATATCCGCACGGCCACGCCACCACCCATAGAAACTCATGTGTGTGTGCGTATGTATGTTCACATCCCCACAATAGTAAATAATGTTCTGCAAGTTTTTTAGCTATTGGTTCAAAATTAAGGGTTTCATAGCCAAATTAAAATCAAAAATAACTGTACCCAAAGTACCATCAGGCTGATTGACACTAAAATTTATAACAAGTTGGAATAGATTATAGCAGATAACTTTTCTAAAACTTCTAGTCATTGGTCCAAAATTCAGCATTTTGTAGCCAAAATAAAAAAAAAAAAAGTTACCTGAAATACCATCTGGCTAATCTACACGAAATTAATAAGGCATATTCTAGGCTTAGTTATAATATTCACTCCAAATTTCGGGACTACCAGACAAATTTGCGACCTGTACCAAGGCAACAAGAAAATAGCTTGCACACTATATTATATGTACAAATTTGAGTGTTTGACGCCATTTTTCCTTGGGTTATGAAACCAAAAACAAATCTAGTATCTACTTCCACCCCAAGTCGATTAATAGGTTAATTTTTAAAAAACTTACGAAACACGAATTTAATCCTTGTAACGAAATCGAGAACAACATGCTAAATTGTTATCCATGATCCATCCCTACCATGGTGATGAGTTAGGTTCTTGAAAATAATCACGTCTTCACACATTACAGATTCTTAGGCTTTTTGCAACAATCAGGGTTGGGCAGATGTCTTTCAGTTTGAAAATCAAATTTTCAAAGCTCACAAGCTTTTGAAGCTTTTAACCTTTCAAAGATCACAAGCTTTAAAAGCTTTCAAATGTAAAATGAATATGATTTGTCCACTCCAGAGCCATAAATCTTTCAAATGAGCTTTCACACGACGCATTTGAGGTGTACGTTTGAATGAAAAATACAATAATGAACTCTATTATGTACTAATAATATAAATATTTTCTCTTTATTATATCATAGTTTCCCAAAAACTGATCGGATACCTAAGAAGGACGCACGTAATACCGATTTTGTGGTTGGTCAAACAAATGCAGCCTATACAATAAAGAGGCAAAAAGAGGAGCACACACATTCTCCAAATTTCTCATGTTTTATTTTATTTTTTGAAAAATTATCCACCAAATTTTTACTAGAATATGGAATGATTTTCAATCTAAACGATTTGCAATAAACACAAAGAATCTCTTTTTGTCACTTTGAAAATTTGTATCATACCTTCCTCTTTCAATTTTTTTGTAATTTACTGACATAACCTCCGACATTTTAGAGTGAATACCTCCTCTCCACTTGAACAATGGCGATAGTAGTAGTAAATTCACGTTCATCCAGCCATTAATAATTTCGGGTATAGATAGGACAATAGCTCTTCAATCAACCTTCCCAAATTTGAGCACTTTTTATAACAATAGTCAGAACTTTTCTAATATTTCAGGACTAAGAGTGATAACACAAGGCCATTTTCTCTGATCCACCATGCATAAGGAGAAATACTAGACCTAGTGATATCCCACAAAATCTTTTTTCATAGAATATTCATACATACCAAGCAGTACTCATTGTAATAAGAGCAACGGAATTTCGAGTTTTAGCCAAACAATCAACTGGAATACGGCCACCATTCTTCATCAAAGACATTTTTCGCGAAAACATGGAAAATTTCATAAAATTTTCTTCCAACTCCAAAAATTTTAGGCCGTTTTCAAATAATTAGATAGTCATTTTTTTTTTTTTTTTTATTTTGTATACAGCTCAGTAATTATATATGACTTGCAGTCGAGGTCAACAAATAACATAGTTCGTGCGGGACGTCTTGCACTATGTGTTCTCAAAAACCTCTCCCTTTTCGTCTCCACAATGGAAGCAGAAAATTTTTCTATGAAAAGATGTTTATTAAATGATACATGGAACACTTCCATTTCCATAACATCGTCGAAACGCTGTTAATACGTCAGAATTTATTCCCATCAAATCTTCGTAGTCCTTTCCCTTTTCCAGTATCCTTTCTACGATGAACAAAAGGAATTAATGCCGTTACTCTAAAAATTCTTTCATTATTCAAAAAATCGAAATCCCAACAGGAAATACGATAATACAGAAAAAAGAGATGTAGGATATAAAATACCGTCAAATCCATTGCGTCAAAAAATGAAATAAAAATAATAATAATGATGATGATAATGATAATAATATTGATAATGATGCTGAAAGCAATAATAATAACTGCAGGAAAAATGAAAGGGGATTTGTGAGAAAAAAAATGCGAAAAGAAAATTCCCTTTAGCGTATTCGTTTATTTAATCTTAGTTGAGAAAGTCAACTTGTGGGTGTGGGTGTGCTTGTGAGTACGCGTATATACGTGTGAGTGCCTTCATGTGCTTTGTCCATTGCACAGCCATTTTCTCCAAAAACTTCAGCTAGCTTATTAGAGTTGAAATCCGGAGGTGGAAAAGAAAAGGAAAAGAACGAAGGCGCTGTTTTCCAGCGTCTCCATTCTCGGCTATTGAAAAGTAAACTTTTTTTCTTGGCAATAAAAGAATGAAAAATTCACTCTTATTTTTTTTCCTCTTTGTCTAATTTACTCCTTCTCTTCTCACTCGCAATTCGAAACTCTATTTAACCCAGTTTGCTTGCAAACGGGGTATTAAAATTAACCTCACGGAAGAGTTAGGAGTGGGGATGATGAAAATTATCCGTTTCATGAAAAAAGAAAATGATTCGCACTATTTTTTTATTTTGACCTAATTATATATATGTATGTATGTATCGCCCAAAATTTTGGGGTCATGGTTTTGAGAAAACTACCAGATGAATATGGCCGAAATTTTCATGAGAGATAGTCCTTATACTGGAGCAGGGCTGAAATTCTTTTGCCTATCGGTTAATCAGTTTTCAAGAAAACTGGAAAACAAAAAATTACTGAAAAAGTTGTTTTTCAGGGATTCTGAGAAAATGACACAACCGATCAGGCTGAACTTTACACAATAGACTTTTCTTATTTTGATGCAAGTTTCTTAGAAGTTTGGTGCCTATTAATTCAGTAATTTCCAAGAAAACTGGAGCAGAAAAATTTCTTTAAAAAATTATGTTCACAGTTTTGAGAAAACTACAAAACAGATTGGGCTGAAATATTTACAAAAGATAGCTATTGTATGGGAGCAGGTTTGAAAGAAGTTTGGTGCTCACTGGTTAAGTAGTTTTTATAAAAAATGGAAACTAAAAATCTCTGAAAAAGTGGTTTTTAGCGATAAAACATCGATAGATCGATATTTTTGTTAAAGGTATGGTTTATTGTTGATAATTTTTTGTAATTTCTTAACTTGAAACTAGTGTTGAGACCACAATCCTTCTCCCCTCTCACTCCTGCGAACACACGATCAACAAAATACATAATTTATATATCTGTTCGCGACTACACTGATTTACCACTTCCGCCGCTCACTCGTCCATTTCCGTTTACATTCGTTTATCACAATTAAATTGTACTTTACTTAAATTATGTATCTTTCTTAAAATACACTCGCTTCTTGGACGCAACTTCGTGTAAAACCTTTTTTCATGTATCATCACCGGTCCTCATCCTCTATAACTAGCAATGAAATATCGATATGCCGATAACCATCAATATAAGTATCCAGCAAACTTGCTTTTTTAGAAAAGCATTTCCGTGCTGGAGTTCGTTTAGTCCAAATTTTACTGTGCGTAGGTCGACCAAAAGAGTCTCAAATGAATAAAGCTTGTAGCCTAGGTTCGGAGAGATTATTTTGATAAATTCAATGGGATAAAAGGTAACGGCTACCAGCTGGGATCCGAGGGCTAACGACCACTCGAGAAGAATTTAGTAATATTTGATTAAAGCATTAAATGAGCCAAACCAAAGTCACTGTTTTTTTTACGGTAACAGTGGCCGCAGTTAGTCTTAAACCCATGACACTATAGCTATGAGGTTGAATATACCTAATTACTACGTCATGCCTAAACAAATTAACCAGCACAAACGTGAATAATAAATAATTTTTTCACTGAAGAATTCTAAAGAAGCGCTATGATGACACCGATGAGGGCAGAGGAGGAGTTAGAAAATTCTGCGAGTAGAACAACAAAATTGAGGTAAATAATTACAAGCGTTAATGGTGGCTGAATTAAAACGTCGCAAATTCGTTTTCAATTTATTTTTCTCATTCAACCCATTTTGGGCCTTCCTCGTTGCGTAGTTTTCCCCATCCGTACTAATGAAAATATATCTAGCTAGTTTTTTGATCCAAACGTCACAAAGAACTCAACAAGTATTATTTTCTGAATAGAGAACGTTGATAGAAAGGGGGAAAAACTCTTTGAAAAAGAACAATGAGAGGAAAATTAAAAGCACCATTAGATCACTCATAGAAGTAAGGGAGGCAGGTCACATAATTGGCGAATCTGTGGACAGATACGTTCATAGATCCTTACCACCATATTAATCTATCTTCTTCCATACTACATTAATTCAACTTTACCCTCCTCCCACTGCAATCAATTCTATTTCGATCGATAATTTAATAAACGCCACAAAACTACAAAGCATGAAGGACGGAATCATCAGAAATTCGAAAAGTACCCAAAAACAGACGAGAGAAAAACAAAAAAACGAGGAGGACAAAATAGAAGAAAATTTAAATTTGCATTGTCGTACATTAAATTACGTTTACGCGTTATTTTACCATCGTAAACGAACCGGTCAAATTTCAGCTCGCCAAACCGTAAAAATAAATTACCTTTTTATTTTATTTTTTTTTATTTTTATTTTTTTTATTTTATTTTTTATTTTTTCACTTCAAACGTTTGAGTATACTTGTGCAAGTTTTTTTTGGTCGAGAATGTTCAAAAAAAAAGTAAAATATGGAAGGATGACCTTTCGAACCGTTTATGCATTCGAATAGGAACAACGTTTATTAGTTCACTCAACTAACTAACCTTAAATCGTAGCAAGCGATTAATGCTGACAAAAAAAAACAAAAAAAAAAAAACAGAAGTATTACACCACACTCTTTTCCCTATTTTTTTTTTATTTCTTTTTGTCTTTTATGTTCCCCATTGTCAAACATGGACTGATATTACGTCTCCAAAGGAAAGGGAGAAAAAGTGGATAAATCTAATTTACGATAAGATGAAAGCATATTAATATGTACCCTCTTAACGGATTTCATTTTTTCTCTTTCCTCAACCCCTTCACTTCGACACCACCGTGTTTCGACCCAAACCAAGGGGTACGAACGATTTGCTGCGGAGCAATACGACCAGATTAAATGGCTGTAGACACGCTGAGTGAATGGAGAGGCAGAAGAAGTAAAAACGTCGAAACTTAAAAGTTTTAATTTCTCTCCGAGGACTTTTCTTTTCAACCGAACAAAAATGTTGCTATTTCAAGTGAAAAACGAAAATCCATAGAAGGTAGAAGGCAGGATGGGAGAGACATGAGACTGGTGTAGTTCGATAGAATGGTAAGAGTGCAGGAGAATGACTTGGAAAGTAAAAATTTTCGAAAATGAAACGTATCTTATGTAGTAGAAACACAGAGCTACAATGATCGTACTCTTAAAACTTTTTTTTTTTTTTTTTTTCAATTCTTTTTTATTTTAGTAAAAGAAGATCATTACGTGAAACAAAATCACTCCGTTGCATATTAAACGTGATACGCCATTTTGTTTTCCCTTTCTTTCTCCATTTTTTCCCCCTTTAATAGCGAAATTTCAAAAATTTATAGCATATAACGAAAGTGTTGATGCTGGGATTCTCCCTCAAGACTCGAAAACTAAACTCGTACGTGGGTGAATAAAATACACTTAGGAATGTTGATAAGTAAGTACTGTTGGACAGATTAGCTCAACTTTAAAATTCTCCGCAAGGGTTATATTCTGGCTGAAATTTTGTTCAGAGCAGGTACAAGGCAGATGCAGGGAGAAGTCGATGTTTGAGAACGAGCCTTTTTGTAAATATATGGAAAATAACAAAATTCAAATTAATACTTAGCAAATACTTGACCGATCAGCAGTAACTTAGAGCTGTTTTTCTACTTAACTGGTCTTATATGTACAGAGATTAAAAGGTGCGATTTTATGGGTTCTAAAGATCTTGAAAAATAGGAAAGAAAAATATTTTTAAGCCACTTTAAAAGTACGCAGAAAAAGCCTCCAAGAAATATCAAATCGAAAATTCGAACTCAGCCTTTCAAAAAACAGAAATCCTAACGAAACGCTAGCTAAAATTTGGCTGAAAATTAGGAAATCTACTAATAAATTTAAATTTTCAGAAGCAGTTTGATAGACAGAAAACGTTTCAATCTGAATTCAGTCACGTGCTTTTAAATAACATGCACGTGTAGTTATGTAAGTAGATAAAACAAAGAGTGAAAGTTAAAATTTAGAAATGCATTCATTTTAACTACAAGAGGGATTAAGAAAAGATTATCTTTTAAAAAAAAATAATAAAATACTATTCACATAAAAAATTTGGATAAACTAAGCAAGAGCCTAAATCGGAGGGCTAAAAACGGGGCAATTGACAGAAACTAAACGAAATTAAAATTGACACTGGAAAAATAGTACATATAGACACACTGGGCCAAAAATGAGGCATATTTTGAAGAAAAAAAAAATAGTATATTTTAGAAAAGCTTCCCAGAACCCTACTCTTCTAAAAAAATTGAAAAATTTTACCGATTGCAGCACAGCACGTCTTCAAATTATTTTCACCCAAGTTGAAAGTAACAATTTCGTTGCATTTTCAGTCATACAAAATATCTAAAAGTATTTGGAAAAAAAGTTCCATATTTTTCTGACCTACATGTCGCCCGGTAGCCCATAAATATAGTTTAAAACACAAAAGATGTAAGAGACGTACTTAGTTGTGATAAATTCAGGACCGTTACCGGTGAAAATCGCAATTTTGGTTGAGATGTAACGTTTTTTTCTAACTTTGGAGACCTGTGAAATTTCCAATAAAAATTCGCGATACGATAGAAGTGAATCTTTTTATCTTCCATGCGGTCATTAGAACTTCATCGAACAGACATGCCTCGACGATCGCCGAATACTGAATTCATCACACCGTTCGTATTCTACAGGTTTTCGATTCAATGTAACCTCCAAACACATTATACATATATGGTTAATACCTTGTTACGGTTACATCCACTGTACAGCATGCTTTATCCATCAAGAACGAGTGAACTACATGTAGACACAAATTATCATCATCTCTTTCTCCGGTTTAGTTTCTCTCTACTTCTACTGATTAAATAAGTTTTATAATCGCATACGTTTTTGTTGGCGATTGAAAACAGTTGTAACATTATCAAACAGAAGACTGCGTATAATCAAAATTATGAATAAGCGAGATAAAATGACAGATGAATTTTGTTATACTGGCTCATGCTCAAATTCAACCAATTACACGGCAGTATCGATTGAGGTGTAAAGCGGTTCACCTAAAGGTCCACGACTGCCCTATTCACCGTCATACCTGTGGCCGTGAAAATAAGAACAACTCTTTGTATCTTATGCAGGGCACATTTGTAAAATGTGACCGATTCCAATAAAAAGTATTCTCGCTGTACACGAAGAAAACATGGTCCAACACACGAGTGCTTCAATTCATGAAATTTTCAAATATACTGTACTAGAATTAGCCTAAGGTATCATTCATATTCGAAAGTTTTAGGTACATGTGCACCGACTCACTTACCTATTGTAATCAATTTCTAAATACTGCGTTATACAACTCACTGGAATATAGTCCACCAAAACAACGTAATCAATTACTGCCCATTTCTCTGATTTAATGCAATAAACTATATGTAAAATTTTAGCAGGTACTCATCAATACTTCTACAAGTAACTACTTTAGTATACTTAAATGATAAAAATTTCGGATCACCCTTTTTTTTTTGGAGAGAGTTTTAACTAATTAAAGTTTAACTCATGAAAAGGAAACGAGAATGAGTCAAATATAGTAAGTTAGATTTATATGACACGCTCACGTGGATTATGAGATTGATAGTAGAGGGTACTGATATAAATAGCAAACGAAGTAGCCATAAGACTTGAATTTTCATGATGAAATGGATATTTTCGATATGGCAACAAACCAACATTCAGAATTTCACCATCATCGACATTGAAACATCATTTTCAGTCATCGTGAATAGGGGATAAATTGTCATTTTAGGCAAAGGAAAAATTCTACTACTTCTTAGAATGAAATTAGAAATATCGTGACGAAGATGGATGGATAAAAAATCGACCCAATACATTAATAGATTTAACATAGATGAGAGGGAGAGAACGTATTACCTAAAACTGCAAAAAAGAAATTCGTATACGAATGAAAACCCCTGAAAGGGAGAATAAAATTCAATTAGAAGTTATAACCCAGTGTTTCTCATATTGTTCCGACATATGCCTCCTTTCAACCAAAAGCTGAATGCTGCGCGCCTTTCCCAGACAAAATTAATTTAAAAAAAAGGCAAGTTACAATTATCACCAACTTCATTTTTTACTTTTGTGACAAAAATTTGACGATATTTATTTAAAAATCAATAATTACGAGATGTTTGGGCTTTTTTTTAACATAGATAGTTCAGTTTGAAGATATTATAAATTGGATGAGGCTTGATGCTACCCTAATTTCTTTGGTAACATCCAGTTTTGGGCCCATGGGCGTAGGCAGTATTTTAGTTAGGGGGCTTACATAAATATTCCCTAGAACATCCTCCGAAAAAAAAAGTGGAAGGATTAGTCTTAAATTTTTCTTTGAAAACTATTTCTATTTTTATTTTGGAAATTCAGGGGAGCTCGGGCAGTGTTGCCGGTTGTAAGGTTGAAATTTCCGTACTTAGTATCTTTCAATATCCGTACCAGAGATGGCGATGTAGATCGAATTCTACATCTACAAACATATTCTACGCGTAGAATATGTAAAGGAGATTATGTAGAATGTGTAGAATATGTAGAAGATAATACTGATGAGGTGACAAAGTACTGATAACATGGATAAGAATTAAAAATTTGTTTATATTCTACGCATTTTGTACATATTCTACATATTCTATATAGTCTACATCACAAATATAGAATATCGAATTCTACGTGTAAAATACCATGCCTGATCCGTAGCTACATTTCAGTACGGCTTATCGCACTTGTCGTGTGTTTAAAATTTTTCAGAATTTCGTGACAAGAGTAGATTGTAATTAAAATTAACAAATCAGTAACTCAAAATTTCCTCGTAATAAGAAATTTGAACAATTGAACGTGAAAAAAAAAGTTTTATACAACTTGTAAGTTGTTGGAAGGAAAAAAGGTTTTTTTGAAAACTTGCTAAAATTTTTTCTTTCAATTCATTATATATCCGTAAGTTTTAGGGGTTTCAGGTTCATCCGTCCATACATCCGTACAGGGCCTTCAAATCCGTATAAATCCGAATAAATCCGTACATCTGGTAACACTGGGCTAGGGCCCCCTGCCTCCACGACTACGCTTATGTTTGGGTATTACTTGCTCTGATAACTACTGGAGTGGAAAATTCAGTTTCACATGAATATGTGAGGGCAAATGGAATAAGAGGTTTCAAAGCATGATTACTCAAAGATGGATATTCATTTTGAACATAACCAGAACTTTGGCAAATCAATGTTTTTTAATTTCAACTTTAAGGAACTTTCAGTATGCAAGTGTGACACCCCAAGAGGCAGTCGTCATATTGTTTTAAATTAAAATGTTAAAATTTTATATTTTAGATCCTGATTGACTTGAAACTATATAGCCCAAGATCATAGATCTTCAGAACTACGGTACCTTGAATCTAAAGTGGGAAGAACATGGAAACCTAGTTCCCCACATACCATTAGTGTACATGAGGTCATCTCATTTAGACTCTACACAATTCCCCTTGTTACTGAGTTAAAAAGCCCTCAATTGGGGGAAATGATCTCCAGACAATTTAGTTTACGAAAACACATGGTAAATACTAATGTTGTTTGACTTCGATCGTACTATTTACTGTAGTGTTTGTAGAAAATAAAAACAGTACAATTGAAATATTAAAGCACACTGGTAAAATACAACTCATCAAAATATTAAATACAAAATATGACTGTATTCATTGAATAATTATAAAGTGTAATTTGTTTATTATACTAGATTAAACCTTAACAACGGAAAGAAAGACTGCTTGAAAGACCAAATGAAAATGAAGACAAATAAAGTAAAGTTTGTCTAAATATTTAAATGAAATTACAAAGGAACAAATTGTGAGCTTTCTTTGAAAGATTTCATTTCATTGGTTTATTTAAAACAGTAAACCAGTTCAGTATGTAAGTGATTAAAATTAGAGGGGAAATAAAATGGATGAAGAGAATGAGAAGACAGAAAGTTGAACAATAAAAACAGCAGCAAGTTTGGCCAGACTTGCTGATGTTGCAAAAGTTCACACTCATTAATTTCATGTATGGGATATTAAAATTCCACTGAATGTGGTATTTCCAGTAAAAGACAAACGTTTTTTTCATTTCAATTAATGAATATTTTCATAATGATATTTGTGAGGAAAATGTAGACGTATTTTCGTCTATAATTTTCATTACAGTGTTGGATATCCGTTTCAATGTATTTGGAAGTGTTACCACATGGCGATAGAAAATTTGAGATAGTCGTCTTTGTTTCTTTTTGTCAGCTTATTTCAATATCAGTGATCAATAAATGTTTTTAGTATGAAAACGAATCATTAAAGAAATAATATTTCCGAATATTTGTATGAACTTTTTTATTGTTTCAGGTATTTACTTCATTAAAAACGTGAATGAGAATATGTCTTGTTTATCTTAAGCTGGTTAAAAATGAACTGATTTCTCCCTTTCGATACTTTATAGTTGTAGCTCTCATTCTTTATCTTTTAAATCTCGAATGAGAAAATCAGTCCCCATCACCATTTTTAAGAACAAGCCAATATGAAAACTTCAGAAGTGCGCAATTTTGGGCACAGTCCCCATACAAGGCCGACTAGAAAACCACTACGGCATGCAGACCTTCATTCTTTCTCCATGCATGAGGCAACAAAATTATAAATACCTATTCTATTCATTAGGCCACACATTGGTGTGAGGGAAAGTGGAATAATACATTGCAGGGAAGTACTTTTCATCCAATATATGTAATAGTAAAATTATCATCGCACAGCAAATAAGAATGCATCAGCAATACAATGGATCAAACACTACAAGAAGGTAGGAGGGAAAAAACAAGAAAATATTTCACTGCATCGCATTTTTCCAACGAGAGATGTAAGGGAGAAAAAAAATGAGAGGAAAAAAGACACAAATCTGGCAATTTGTTATAATAAACAGTTTTTTTAGCGATCTAATTTGCCTGGAATCGAGATGGGTGTAAACGAAATACAAAAAATGGTTTCGTTAATTGCGTGGAACGGTAATTAATTCGACGAATCGTGCAGCTGGCACTGTGTGGCGGAAGGAGGGACGGTCGTCAATTATTACCTACAATTTTTGAACGAAAAAAGAAAAAAGCTGTAGGGACGACGACAAGGACGTCACCAAAGCGGACAGCCAAAGTTGAGAAAAAATAGATACCTAATACTATACTATATATACTAAAAAGAGAGATTGATGGTGTCACATTACCCATAGCCGGTGGAAAGATAGGTAGACTTCATTAAAAAAGCGCATTTATCAACTTGTCCTTTTTGCGCTCGTGCTGCTGACGACCGACTACACAAAGTCGTTATGAAAAATTTTTACGATATGAGCCTCTAGAATACGGTAATTTTGAACCGAAATCAAGAGGAGCTCGATGGCGGGTACATATATATATATATATATATATATAAAGTGGATAAAAGGCAGAAAGAAGTCAATTTTTTAGGCTCAATTGCCAGACATCTTATGTACGAACGAGTAAGTACTACACTTTTTTACTAGTTCCCCACATATCGCAGCTATCCCCTTTCGCACTGTTGTCCATTTGCACACAATGCTAAAAAAGAAACGAGACCGTTGTCGTCACCGGTCTAATGCAATAAGGAAATGGCGAAGCACCTTAAGCCACTGGAATTCTCCACTAAAATACAGACCATTGACGACCTTTTGCACCGGACACCGCATTATTAGGCTGAAGTGTTTTAAACGAGAAAAAAGTAATGACGCAGCACACAACATGAGTCAAAATTTAGATTATATAAGTATAAGGAAAAAAAAACTGACAAACCATTCAGAAGTTTTCCAACTTAGGCTATGAAGTAGAAACCCACTGATTTACAAATTCATTCAGTTACCACTCACCTGAAACATAAAAATAAAATAAACACTGTTAGAAACTGACACTACGGAATAAAGTAAGGAAAAAAATAAACAAACGAAACATAGTTTTTGCTTTTAAAGCAAATTACTTCGGTTCACACAGATCGTAATTCATAAAAGGGAAAAAAATTATAAAAGCGAAGAATAATCGTATTAATTTTGGCTACATAAAAAGAAAAATGATGTCATAATTTTCGAATTCGAAATTTTAGGGACATTATAAGGATAAGTTTTGGGACTTGAATTATTCTTGTTATATAAAATAAAAAAAAGGGAAAAAACACCGACTGGGTTGTCGATGTTTCTTTCCTTTTTTACTGACTATGTACAAAGCCACAAAGGAGGTTATATATTTGGTATGTTCTATCTTCGGAACCAACTGAATTTTAATCAATCACTTAATGGATTTTAATGAAAGAAGGCTCAAAATGTCCCCCAATATAGAGAGAGTGTCCTAGGCTATTAATATTTAAAAATAAAATAATTAGAATAGCGTAATAATTGAAGAAAATATGAATTTAAGAATTGGAAAAATTATTACTAATTCGGGCATAGGTATTAACTAGTAAAAGCTACTTTTTCAGTGTAGTGGATGTAATGTACCCTGATTGGTTATTTCATTTCAAGCTTTCAATCATAAAATTATTTCATATATTCAGCCAGGTTTTCACGATAGGATATTTTTGTGTTACATATATTTAGTCTACTCACTATTTCTATGTAGTGATAAAATCATTTGTGAGGTAGTTGGTATTTCACAAGAGCTCAAATTTAAATATTATGGCTTATATTTATTTCAGCGTTGAAAACGGCTTAGGATACTGTATTTTCTAAAAATAGGTTCATGAATAGTATCAAACATGGTTATTGAAATAAATTCAGCTCTTATGTAATACCATACATATTTTTTTATTTTTTTTTTAGATTTTGAAAGCTGAGGATTTGACGTATAATTTTCTACAGGTTTGGAAGTGAGAAATTGAATTTTGATATAATCCCACATTATTAAGTGATATATCCTACAATATGTTTTTAGAGAAGCTGAGTTTAAATTTTGGTTCTATTTTCAGATTGAACCACTTCTTAAGCCTCCTGTGGCCCTAAAAAGAGGGTTAAGATAATATTTACACGTATCATACATACAATAATACATCACAGGACATATTTTTTGAGGCGCTGAGTTCAAATTTGGAATCCATTTTTGTATTTAAAAACTTCTTTTCCTAAACTGAAATTAATTTGAGAAAGTACTGAAATCTCCAATCAATAAATTTTTTGGTGATATAGAACCAAACTAAATTTTTGAATAAAGTCTTAACATTTTTCTAAGAAGACACAATTTGAATAAAATTTGAAAACAGAATATTCAATTCCAATAATTGTGATTATTTAGTCGGATTGGTGTAGATTAATGACCTGGAGAAATTAAGAATTTAAAAACCAAAAATTCTTGATTTGCTGATTAATATCAGTTATGGGGTTGGTTCTTATCAGAAAGAAGTCATTTTTGGTCAAATTTTGGTTCCTTTCGGATACTATTAGATATCATCAAATTAATATACTGAATAAGCTGCATTACCGGCATTTCAGGCAGGCATAAACAATAGACGAACAGAACTGGTCAAGAACTACAACTTTCAGTGAAAACTTTCAAACTAAATTCCAGCTTCCAATTTTTTGTTTTCACCCTTAGAATTCACACTACAACCCCAAAAGAGAACTGGGAACTTACTTCCAACCAAACATGTGCAGAACTAAAACTTTTAATAAACTTTTGAACCTAATTACTGGTCTCCATGAAGCAAAGTATTTGCGGAGATGGAAGAAAAAGACGTTTAGACTCAATCAAGTCGAAGATTTGCAACGTATTGCAAGTATATCCGTTTAACAAATTATTATTCCGAGTTCATCGCACGAGATGAGATAAACAAATGTATACAAACCACAAATTATTGAATATAATAAAGGATGCACTCTCATCTAAACGTTGCAACGAAAAATAGCACAACTTTTAAAGCTATTGTCCCCATTCCTACGGTACCAAATTTGAATTTCCTTGCCCCACATTTGGACTTACGGGCAACAATCAGAAATTTTTCTTAAATAATTTAATTAAACAAAAAAATAAAAAAATAAATAAATAAATAAAATTATTAATTTAGAAATCACAATTAACACGAATTTTGTTGATAAAAATGAGATTGAAAATTATTGCAACTTTAGGAATGTACGATATTTTGATTGTGAAAGTTGTGCCATTTTTAGTCTCGCATATGTTCTCTATTATATTTAATACTCTATGATACGAGTGAATATGAAACTAACTGAATGATAGTTTAATGTTTGTCAAGTGACACGACAGTGTAGCCACGAGATTAAATAAATAAAGTAAAAGTTTAAATTTTATAATTAATGAGTTTGTAGATGTGAAGGAAAAGGACTGGTACATCTCAACACTAATCAAAGCTCTGAATTATTTGAGTGTTTATTTCTCAGAAAAGATATAACACAAAAATAATTAAATCGTACTAAGAACTAACATTGAAAACAACAGACTCATGACTAGATTTTTGAATTAAATTTCAGCTTACAAAATAAAGCTTTCAGAAAGAAAATAGAGAAAATCTATGCCGAAAACATCTAGATATAAGATGCTCACATTTAACAGAACTAATTCAGAACTACAACTTTTAGAGAAAACTTTCGAACTTAATCATAGCTCTCAGTGTTTTGAGATTTTACATCTCAGAACTGCCACTGAACCTGAGATTTAACAATCAAACTGAACAGGTTTAAAAAGAAAATTATTAGTGAAAACATTGGAACTTGATCCCAGATACCAGATGTTATGAGTTTTCATTTTTCAGAACTGACAATATAACATAAAGGAGAACTGATAGTTTAATTTCAAAATAACGGGTTCTAAACTAAAAACCATTCATGAAAAATTTTCAACCCAATCACATTCTTAGAATATAGCTTTCAAAAAGATACTTTTCAAAAACTATCTAAGTATGGGAACACCTATACAGAGCCAAATTTTGTGAAAATCTGTCAGGTTAGAAAGGTGGAATGCAGTGACAAAAAAAAGCAATTTTAATTTATAATATAGATAACTGCAGAAATCTGTATGATAGTAATAAAGATTCGTTTGACTCGACAAAAAGAATGCAACAATTTCAAATAGCCTACCTACCTACACAAATTCTTTTATTTTTTTCTCCAATTGGTTATTCAATGTGACAAAGAGGGGACTTATAAGACTGAACTGAAATGTACTTTAAAAATGAACAGGTCCAAAACTAAAATGTTAGTGAAAACTTTCTAATTTCATTAACGCTCTTAGTTATTCGAGTTTTCACTTATCAGAATTGAAACTGAACTAAAACCATCAATACAGAATGAGAAATAACTTTGAAAAGAATACTTTCCAAAATGAAACTTTCAAACCTAATTACAGCTTTCAGGACAAAGATTTTGAAACAAAATTTGGCAGAAACAATTTAAGAATAGGTACCAATATGAGGTAATACTTTTGTGAAAATTTATCAAGTTGGACAAAAAAAGAAACTTCAATTTATTATGTAGATACAAAAAAATAAATAAATATAAATAAAACAATAATAACATAAAATAATATATAAAGAAAGATTGGTGCTTCGATTTCGAAGGAATTGAACAACGCAGACCAAATTTGAACCAAAAAATGAAAAAAAAAAAAAAAGGACAGAAAAAAATAAACAAAAAAGGCCAATCATAATACTGCGGATATGGTAAGAAAATTTTTTCGTGAATTTTTCTAAACAAAAAACTGCAAGAAGGAGAAAAAATAAATGCTCACCCATTTCACTTTTACTTTCCATTCGAATGTTTAGAAAAATTTTTTCGTTTTTTGTTTTCGTGCCAGTATTAGAATGATAGTGGAAAGAGAAAATTTTTCAAATAAAGCCCTATAAATAAATGTCACGTACGAAGTCTATACATGGCAATGGGTACCATCATTTTTATATTTTCCCGTTTCTTGCATCCTTTTTCAAACATTTACTCGAAAATAATAGATTTATTTTTATTGCCACAAAAATAAATAAATAGTGGATCATAATTTATAAGCTTCTTGATTGCTACGCCAAAAACTTGATTAACATTCAGCAAATGTAAATATGTATGTGTGTACGGGTGTATTTTTCTTTTGTTTTCCGGGTCAGAAAGGCAAACTTACACATGCCCAATTGCTTATCTTATCCGCATACATAAACTAAATATGCGAATCCATATTTCATGCAATGGTTTTCTTTTCCCTACTTTTTTAAGAAAGTTTTGAAGAAATTCTACTTATTAAAATTGCCTGAATATTCGGACCCAGGGGTGGGAATGGTTACGTTTTTCGTTTCATGACCTCTTCAATATTCGGGACTATTTTTGAGAATTCATATTCTTTTTTTATATGTACACCTTTTTTCGGTGAGTCCATTTCTAGGCATAATTTTGATCGGATGGTTTCAAAATTTGAAACACATATTCGGATCCACCTAAGGAAGAACCCTATCGTTTTTGGTCCTGATCAGATGCTTGGTCCGTCGATAAGTCCATTTATATGCATTTTTTATTCAACAGCGTACAAGTCACAATTTTTAATCAATCGATAGGCCCGAAATTCGGTACATGTATGTACTTCTGGTCAAGGACAATATTTACCAATTCTGGTGCAGACAGGCCTTATGATATATCTGAGAGGGGCGATTTTGTTGCTGTAGAGTAACTTGTCGTGAAGAAGATTCTTAACAAGAAGGTGACTAACTGCTATTTGCATGTTCCGCCACTTCATATATAAATATATGAAGGAGCCAAAGACCTCAGAAAACTGTTGATTTTGCATCCAGTTTTATTGAGTTTAATAGTCCACTCCATACATGCACACAGACACACATATGTAGTATATGTGTTGAGAAAGTGCATTGTTTCTTATTAGTAACTAACAAAAAATGATGCACGAGTTTGTGTACCAGTCTGTGACATCACCGAGATTATTATCTATTGATTAGTCATGATCCAAACATTATAAATTACCTGACTGAATTGAATTTACAGGTAATTACAGACAAACAAAGGGTGTGTTTGTATAAAGTGCAAGGCACTAAATGACTAACATTTTAACGATGACTGTCGTTGAGAGTCCCAGCCTCTTACCTCACACAGAGTCAATGATCCCCAGAGTTGCATTTTTGAAAGGTTAATAGCTCTAAGAGGAGAAATTTTCAAGCTATTATCACAAAATTTTTTACAGATATTGATTTTAAATATATTTAACACGTTTCCAAATTTGGTTCCTATTGGTATTATGGTTCATTTCCTGGGGGGCTATTGGAGGGACCTCCTCCATCAGCCAGGAGAATTACAATTTTATTTCATTATTTGAAAATTATTTTTTATTTACGATAAATTTTGCAGTTGAAACTGTTGACCAAACCCAGCCTAATATTTTTAAATTTTCCCATAAACTTTAATTTTGTTAGAACTATCCCAACCATTATATTCTTATTCAGCAGGTTTGAAAATGTGGTATTTAAATAATTGTGCTAGTTCAAACATGTAATAATTTTTTATTTCAAACACAAATAATGATTTTTAACCAAGTTCAAAAAAAAAAGGAGATTTTCAGTTTGATCCATACCTACATACTTTTTTTAATTTTTTTACATTTTATTTATTTTTTATTATGTTTGTTGTAGCATAATTTTTCAATTTGGAAATCAATTTTGGAAAGCTTTTTTTGAAATTATAGAGGATTATCCCATGGTGGTCCCATTAAATTTTTATTAGAATTGATGAGGTAATTTTGGAGTAATCTTTAAATTAAAAAACTGCAATTTTTAAAGTAATATTGCCATATTAAAGCTAGAAATGAAAAATCATTGAAAAAAATAGAAAAGACTTGAAAAAAACAATAAAAAATTTGTAAAAAAGTGAATGTAACACAAAAAAGAGATATGTTTTGGTAGTTTTTTCCACTTTTTGACTTTAACACTTTTACCAAGTATTTATTTGTGGAAAACCACAAATAAATACTTAAGAACAATAAATATAAATTTTATAATTTAAAATAGAATTCCTAGGTATCCACACTCTTATGGTGGACCTTAACTTCGTTTGTATTTGTAAAACTTCAATTAAAATTCAACAAGATACTTTTCATAAAATATAATATTTTTTATTTACAATAGAACAGTAATTAGTATTAAGTATTAAGACTCAAGATTTTTAGCAGAACTGAACATTGTGTTCTTCAATGTAATAGTTTTTATATTCTAATTTTTACACAGTATAGAAGAGAAATGGTAAGTCATAGTGGGATTAGTTCACTTTGATTGGTTGTTACCTGAAGGAAGGAGAATTGACGTTTTACCTGCATTAGGCAAATATTTCTAAGAAGTTACACGTGTATGAGTTAATGAGGTTAAATACAATTGTCTTTCATTTAGAAGACTTATTTTCATCGAATTCTAACGGGACAATTTATTGTTAATTTTATTTCAAGAGGAAGAAGAGTCAAAAGTGTGTGGTAAATTTGAGAATTAGAGAAATTATTACAATTGTGTAAAATATAGTCCTACATTTAAAAAAGGTTCGTCTATATTCGTTATAGTGAAAAAAATTATTTTAAAATTTCCTCAGTAAAATGCTAGGTTTAAATATTGGAATTATTGAAGTCTGAACTTTTTTCTCTGCTGGATGTGGGCTTTATACATACATCAATTCCTTCAAATTTTATGATAAAACTTTTTAATTAGCACCGACTTCAATAGTTCCAGTCCATAGACTAACATATTGCTGGATAAATTTTAAAATAATTCTTTTCCACTTTTTTGTAAATTTTTTATTGTTTTTTTGACACAAAAATTAAGAATTAACTCATAAAATATTTAAAAAAATAATACCCAATCAATATATTTTATTGTATGCTTTTTATTTGGGTGATATTGGTAATTTTTGCAAAAAATATAAATATTATATATATTACTTTGTCATAAGAATGTTGGTGATAAAAATAATTTTTTAACAAAGAATATCTACTTTTTTTGAGAAGCTAGCTGTACAAGAGTTTCCCTTATTGAGTAATAGTTAAATTTTTGAAAAAAAATGAAACCAACTGTGTATAGGGATATAAAACACAATAGAACTAAAATGTAGAAAAAATTTTTTTCAGGTTTTATAATAGTAATGTTTTTACAAAGTGGAATTACAACTAACGCAGACACAATAAAATCTGGAAACTCAAAATTGAGCACAGGAAGAATAGTTTTGAAAGCAAAAATGAACACCAAATTCAGACTCATCACCTCAAAAAACACATTTGGTGACGTATCATACATCAAAATGTAAAAATTCAACATTAATCCCTTTTTGGGGCCCATTGGATGATGAGAAACAAACACCAAATTTGGACTCAGCACCTCAAAAAAAAATCTGGTGATGTATCATGCATTAAAATGTGAAAACTCAATATTGACTCTTTTTTGAGGCCCACTATGGGTTGAAAAATGGGTCAAATGGAAAAATTAACACCAAATTTGGACTCAGCACCTCAAGAAATATATTTGGTGATGTATCAAACAGTAAAATGTCAAAAGTCAAAATTTTGTTAGTGGAATGTTTATATGTGCCTAACTAAAGATGGCTTGTTGGAATTATTTAACAAATCATATTTATATCATTATCAATAGATTACGATGTTTGGATGTTAATCTCAATTTATGAATTTGTACTTATGTATATCAATATACATTTCACCACTCTTAGTCGACTGAGAATCATCTTACATGTAACATCTAACTGATATGTGTCCAACATTAAATTAAAACACGAATTTATGTTACTGTATTAATTATTCACATCTTGTTTCATCGTTACGAATTATTTTTCATCGTCAAGTCAATGATATGGTGCATTTTATTTTTCAACGAAGTTTCTAGTTTCACAAGGCAATTATACTACTGAGATAATGGTGTTATTTGCAACATTTATACAACGAGAAATACCATATCCTAGACACTTTTGGGTGATCCAATCAGGATGCGTTATTCCCTTTTATTTTTAATACAGGCTTGTGATAGGTCATCTTAATTTATTGATGAAAAAAATTCCCAAACATTGAATCCAATTTTTGGGTGATCTGTGGGTAATTTTTCCAATTTCTTTAGCCAGTGTTACCATAAAAATACCAATTATTTGAACCATCAATCGTATTTTTACAATGAATATTGAATGCTGCAGAGTGGCACAAAATTTCATTAGATTGCCAGGAAATGGGTTAAACACAATACCACTTTCTGACACTGTTTGTAAAAAATTTTGAGTCATTTTTTCATATTTTGACAATTTTATTATTTTACACACGCACATTCTTTTCACAGAACCAAAGTAAAAGAAAAACAACTTCTCAAAATAAAATTACCAATTTTAATGATAAAATTTCAAAAATAATGTATCACTTTTCACTTATCATTTGTTAAGATTGTTAGACAAATTTAATTTTCTGTCTCATCGTCAACGTAATCAACAGATTATTTGCATGTTCTGCCACTTCATATGTAAACATACGGGTAAGCCAAAACCTGTGCAAATACTAGTCATTTTAGAGCAAGTTTGAACAGTTTATATAAGGGCTTATTTACATACGCATATACACACGCATAGTAAATACATACATCTGTGTATAAGGGTAGTTTGTCATTTCTTGTAGAAATTGTGTACCAAAATGACTCCTTACTAGCATCCATTTGGGTTCTGTAATTTGTGTGGTTCTTTTTGGCCCTTTTTCATTGTAGCCTATATTTCACAAGGGTGTATGGGTGATAGTGGGAGTGTAGAGCATAAGGAGTCTTGAACACTAGTTTTCTCAACATAGGGGAGTTCAAATTCCCCTGTCGTGAAAATCTGTGAGTCAAAAGTGGAGGAGCCCTTTCATCAATAGAGATGAACTTTGCTTGTCCCTTGATCTTCTGTTGGGGTGCTCCAGCTTTGGTGTTTGCCAAAGTCAGGGTCTTCCTTTCAGTAGATTTTGGAGGTGACATTTGCTTCAATATTTGGGATATTTGAGATGCCATGTTCCATTAACAGTTCATCCTTGATTCCAGCCAGTTCCCTATTTTGTTGGAGAAATCATTGGACTTCGGATTTCCAAATGGCTTCTCAATTTTTCTGGTTCTGATTTGACTCGAGGAATTGGTTTTCACAGTTTGATGACATTGTTTGTAGAGAAATAAAGAAGGAAAAATAACGTATGTACAAATTTACATGAAAAAAGAAACACAGATAATATACAGAAAATTTGGGTCTAAGTTTGACAACAGTGAAAAGGCGAATGATTTTCATTATCAGATTTCAGTTGATCGCAGCATCAATTTGTCGTCTTATCTGAGTGTGTCCTTTCATGGAGGATGTAGCATTAAAAATTCTCTACTGTTTGAAAGTTTTCCTGTAAAATTCTGATTGGTTCAATCAAAGTTAAGCGTGAAAGAAATCTGGAGCTATTAGAAAATCTTCAGATGACAAAGTGATTCACCTTTTAGAAGTGATGTCACAGTACTTATCGATGTTATGGTTATCATTGTTTTACAACAGAAACACATTGCGAGGTTTTTATTCATATCACAGGTGGATTTGTTTATAGTTGTCTTTTTTCACGCATTCTTACAATTGCCTATCTCATGAGTTTCTTTTGTCTCTCAAGATTCCAAGTTCTTCATTTCCTTTTAAGCAGGTTTGAATTTTATGTCATATATTACTTTATTGTGAAAAATTTTTAATTCCTCGTGTTAATCGCTCAATCAGATCTACAATTAGGATGCTGGTTTTTTAGCTTTCTACTTCCTAGGGGCCTGCCTCTTTTTTTAGTGCATATTAGGGCCTCAGGGTCATATGTTTTTGTTGTTACATCGTCAAAGAATTTTTAACTAATTTTTCATTTTTTTGGTTTTTTTTTTTAATTTTCTGCTTGTGATTTATTTATTTTACTTGTTTCAACTGATTCTTCCTGTACGTTTTGTGATGGGTATATTTTTGGATGAATCTGTCTGAATATTTTCTATATTATCTTTCCTTTCCTTCTGCAACACTCTCTTGTCCTCATTTACCAAAAAGACAGGCTTAAACTGTCAAATGAAATGGTTCTTGTTTCACCTGCTATTAGTATCACAAAGTTTTTGTCATTATGTGATACTACTTTGTAAGGACCGGCATATGGTTTTTCCAGTATGGACCTTATTTTATTATCTTTAAGAAATAGAAGTGAAGTATTGGCCAAATGTTTCCAGACATAAATCTTGGGCTGGCTATGATGAGCTGCTTGTTTGAGAAAATAATTGACGTCAGTTTTTGTTTTGTACCATAACTTCAAGGCTAACTTCTGTCAAATCTGTGAAGAAGTCCCAGAGTAGGAGTAGCTCTTTGCCAAATGCTAGTTATGCTGCAGAGTGTCCTGTATCCATTTTTGAAGTAGATTGTAGGCCTAAGAGGATGGTGGAAATTACCTCAACCCATCTCTTGGTATAATGAGCCATAATTAAGTCTTTGAGTACACTGTGCAATCTCTCTATTTTGCCATTAGCTTAAAGATGGTAAGCTGTAGTGTGATTTTCATCCCAATCTAGAGACTGTGTACTGGGAGAAGATGTTCTAGGAGGAATGGAACTCTGACACTTTTTCTGGTCATTTCGTTTATGGTCTTTGACCTAGATTGTCTACTATTTTCAGGGCTGTTTCTGCTCTTAGAACATTGTCACCAGTTGTCATTTTGTCAGTTAGAATTTTGGCTCTTTATTTTATTTCTGGACTTCTATGTTAGCTGAGCTATTTGGGCTTAAAGCTAAGCAATTTCCCCAGTCTGCAGATACTGCACTCATAGAGGACTTTGACTATGTATATTCGAGTACATTATCTGAACTTTTGGCAAGAGAGTCTAAATCCACCGAAGTATTAATCATAGTAGATCTCACAACTATCAGACACTGCACAACACATTGTGGTTGTTATTTGCAGAATTGGTTTCCAATTACAGAAGGGGATATAATGATATCTGCCTTCTTCCACAACTTGGCCATGAAGATTGATGGTTTATTGTCTCCAATCTTCATACCATCCATAATGTCATCTCTCTTCTGATTTTTTGTCTTACCAAATACGTATTTTATTTTTTGTACAAACCAGGCATATTTATCTTCTTCTGTCAAAGGAAATTCCATTATATCCAGAATGTGGTGAATAATCTGTGGTGGCATGCCACCTCAGATGTATAGATATCTCTAACTTGAACCTGCCATCAAGGAGAATGAGCCACAAATCTACCTCTTTGGGCAGAAATTCCAAGATCTTAGTCCTTTGTCTTTAGAAGCTAGGGTTTTGTCCCAGCTGACTTTGCAACAGTTGCAAGATTTGTGACAGAAGTTTGGGTATCAGCTGTGGCTGTTCACTTGCTACTGCTGATGTATAGGTTGGTGGATTTGTTTTCAAATTCTCTGCTCTTGTACCAGTAGGAGGCATCTCAGAATTTTTCTGACAGAGCTTTTCCACTATTACTTCCAAATTTGTATCCTTTTTCAGTGAAAACACTGATTCATGTTTTTGTAGGTCAGGTGTTTTTGGGTCAGAACTTTGGCTTATGTTCCTACCACTCCTCAACATTTTAACTGCTAATTCATCTTGATTAATTTCAGTTCCCAGGTGTACGAGTTCGGGGTGTTGAGTGGCTGTTACCAACTCTGAAATATCTTCAGATTGTCCAGTCAAACTTGGAAAGGTTGGTGGATGAGTCCAAACTTCTTCCTTCATGTCTACTGTCTTTTCCTTCCAGGAGGTTAAAGTCCTTTTTCAGTAAACTCTACTTTGACAACTGTTAGTATCTAGTCATGAAAAAACAATTGTATTTGCTGAGCAAGTGAGAATCTCACCAGCCCACTGTGCCTCTGAACACTCATAATGTAGCCAAAAATATAACGTCGGGGTCACCATTGCGGAATACTTTGTTGTGAAAGAATATTCACATAAGGAGGTAATCAACAGATTATTTTCATTTTCTGCCACTTCATATGTAAACATACAGATAAGCCAAAACCTGGGCAAACACTGGCAATTTTAGAGCCAATTTGGATAGTTTATATAGAGGCTTATTTATAAACACACATACGTAGTAAAAAGGTGCATACATGCATAAGGGTTGTTTGTCATTTCTTGTAGAGATAAGAAATGGTGAACCAGTTTGTGTACAAAATTGTGACATCACTGTAATTGTTTGATTAGTCACAGTTCAGCTCTCGTACATTACTTGAAAGTATTTACAAGTAATTATGTTCAAACAGAATCTGTGTAATTTGTTTGACGTCATAGAGACAAATATTAGCCCGCCTTTCCATCGTGACTGTCATTGGGGGTCCGAGCCCCTTTTCCTCATACCAGTAATGTCCCCACAGGTAGTATTCAAACTGATTTGAAAGGCACGTTAAATAATATGTATTGAATTCCTTGAATTGGAGGGTAGCAAATTGCAAAAAGGTGACTTCAGTGCTAATGTTAAAAGGAATACCTGATGCCGAGGGAAGACTCTGCAATGACCACTGAGTCAACAGACAAATTCAAGCCATAGCCTGGTTATCGTAGCTGTCTTCTCAATATCCAGGTTTTTTCTTTTTTTTTCTTTTCTTCTAATAAGTTCCACATAAAATCTCATGAAATTTTTATTCGGAAAATAATAAAGTTCGGAATTAGAGTTTTTTAACCTGAAAATGATAAATAAAAAATAAAAAAAATCGACAAAACCCCGAGACGACAGAATTAGAATCATACATTTATACTAACCCAATGTTTTTTATTTCTTTTCTCTCACAGCACAATCTCTGGAAAAAGTTTTTTAAAACAGAACAGTGCTAGATATTATTTTTTCAGACCATACAGTAAATGAACAGCCCATTTGGCCTAAAATAGGCTAAATCAGTTGTTCAGACATAGGATAAGAAACTTGAGCCTTTTGGCAATAAATGTATACATGTTTGTGCGGTTGTCTGGTTGTGTGCTTGTGTTCATCACCAACACAAGAACACAGCCAAACGTAAACGTATAAATAACATATATATTTTACTGACATCCGGCTTAATTTTTTTTCCCGTTAAAACATCGTTATTATCACCATAATCTTTCCATTTATCCACAAGTTCTATAATTATTTGGTGAAATAATCTTGTATCGAATGACAGGGATATTCCTAAATGACCCTTAAAACAATTATTGTGGTCAATATGGAAAATTTTAATACAACCGCAACGCAACCTGAGTTATCAAAAATGATTCACAATAGTAGAGTACTTGAAACTGATTTTCGAAGTCATACTTTTATATAGTCAAGTCCCCCTTCCCTCTGTTAAATCCAAAACCGAGTAGGTATTAGTGGATTATACAACAGGGACGGAAAGTATGCGATTAGCGAGGCGAAATAGAGTAACCTAATTTCCAAGTTGATCGCATATTATCCAACCCTATTGTGTATACTACTAATTTTATATGAAACTACAATGATATTCTCACCGTAAATGTTCCAATTCTTCAATTCTGCTCTTTTTTTTTTACATGAATAGAACAAAAAGTGAGAAAAAAACTCCAAATTTAGTAGACACTGCAGGCTCAGAAAACAACTACAGCTGAAAATGGTTGTTTCCGCTTCTATTTATCTTCGTTAACAATGTAGCATGAACCTAAACATTAAATGAGCATTTCTAAAGAAAAAACAGGGTTGGCATAACGTATTTCCTACTCGTCTAAAATTAAAATATTATTTTCTATGAACTAAAGGAAAAAAATTTAGTATCTTCATATCACAAAATCTCAAAAATTCTACGCCAAACCGTCTACTTAGTTTCTTATGAAGCAAAAAGCCAACCATTCAAAAGTCCACGCAGAATTTTGTGAAGTTTTTTTTTAATTGGTATCATTATTGTTGTTATTAAAAAGCAAGAGTAAACTCCATTTATTATTCTACGCCTTATTCGGCATTTACAGATGATACAATATAATATCAAAGGTTTTACAATCTCTTACTCGAATGAGATTTCTGTAAATTGTATTCAAAAATTCATTCTTCTTGCCAAAATTACTTCTGAATCATAACACAAACGTGGCACTCCTCGTTAGACTGACAATGATAGTACAACAGCACACTGTTTTTGTATACTCCTTTCAAAACAGCATTATCTAAACCTACTTCATTTATTTATTTATTTATTTTTTTTTTCATTTTAGAATAATCACCTAGGTATCTTATTTCATAGGTTCATTCGAGGTCGGCCCATATAAGCACCGGGTTGCTTAGTAATGATGAAAATAAATCTCTAGATATTATAAAATACTACAGGCTAAAAACTGTTGGAAACACTATATGGATTTGCGTGAGATTTTCCAAAAAAAAAAAAAAAGTCCCTAACCCCCCTGGGAACAAAGTTACCTATTTCCACCATTTGTGAAAACAGAAAACGGAAAACGGACAAAGCATTCCTTGAAGAAAGAACTGAAAAAAACTTCTCCCCCTCTCTTTTTTCATCGTCTAGATTTTCATTGGTTGGTGATGTGGATATGATTCTCTCAACAATAAAGGAGTTGAAACAATTAGTCTAGACTCTACGCAATGAAACTGGCTACCGGTAATAGCTTGTAAAAAATAAAATAGCCCTGTATAAGCTAGGGTTCAGCTTGTAAAGTAAAATATAAGAAAATAAAGAGATTACGATTGGCAAGAGGAAGTTCCGGTAGGAGCGCAAGCGTTTTCACCTATTTTCAGATTCTTTATCAATTCCTTATGGGAGATTTACATGGGACTTTAATTTACGTGTCAATGAAATAAAGAGCTGGATAATTTAATTTTTGCGGATATTAAAAAAATGAAAGCAATATTGAACGTTTGATGAAAAAAATATATGTATTTACGTTCATTTTCTCAAGATATTCCACTTCGAAAATCGTTAAAACTCCATATAAATGTAGGTAGGTACATACTTAACACCAGTTACGATTTTCAGTAGTTTAAAATTGGCCACCTGATGCCCCCACTTTGCTTCTTCTTATCAATAGTTAATAATATATGAACAATCATTAAACAGCTTTTATGCCGGATATTCGAAATGAATCTCTGAAAATAAGCAATTATGAGAATACTTATAGCAACAATAACTGGGCTCCAAGTAAATAAATTAATCAGTCTCAATTATCAATTCCTAAATTTTCAATTCGACTGCTGTATTTTCCTATATAATAAGGATAGCACATTCGACAATTGTCTTTAGTCTCATTCGATCGCGAACTCCAATACTGTCAAATACCGCTCCAACTTCAATCAATCAAAACTGAACAATTCATCCCGTGAATTTTGATAAAAAGAAATGTCTGTTATCTACATGAAGTTCTTTATTTTTTGATTTCAAATACGTATATTTATCAAGTAATGAAAATGAATTTCTCTTTTTTGCCATCGACATATTTTTGAAAAATAATAATTTGGGGAAAAAAAGAAGAAAAAAATGAAAAACCTTGAGGTTTCGGAAACTGTGGTTATGAAAGCAAAAATGTTAACTATATTTTTAGTTTATTGATTCTGTTTCTTTGTTTCTTTTTATTGATGAAAGAGGACGAAAATACAACTTCATTTTCTAGATACCTATTGAAAATTTTCAACCGTATTTTACGAGACATGATGAAAAGTGAAAAAATGAAAATGCACCATATCTGTAATCAAATGGAACTGGTGGTTATAAAATAGTATTTTTTATGCGAATTTTAGACGACTTGATGTCTCCTTTTTTTTTTTTTTTTCACCCTAAGTGAGAAGAAAGGAGAAATTGTTTTGCACTTCTCACATGTATTTGACTGGTCGGGACAACTGACTTGTGAAATAGATGTAACGCTTTTATGAGTTATGAATTTTTGCGTAGAAAATTTGGAAACAATATATAAATTCAGAATACATAAAATTGGGAGAAAAGTTTGAAGAATCTCTTAAGATTTTTGTTCCCGCAATTCGACAAGAGAATAAAATTCTCGAAAAATAAGAGAATGAAAAATTTACGATTCAGACTGCAAGAAATATATAAAAAATAGGATGCAAACCTATTCGCATTTACTGCAACCGAAGTGTCTCGATCTGTAATTGAGTTGTGTTACAAAGTTCCTTTTACGTACTTAATTTTAATGTTCTCTCTCTTTCCAATTGGTATTATTTTGTCGATCTCAAAAATGGGGAGAAGGTAGCCTAACTGAAATTTTCGCTTACAGATAATAGTTGGAATAATTTAAAATGACTCCGTACAATGTCATTGATGAAAAGAAATATCACTCAATGATCCAGTTGATCATTATTTGATAACTCTCTGATCGATTTAATCATTACTTATTACATTATAAGACTATACGGCATAAAAAAGCTACAATTCAAGTTTCAGCTCTGGACAAATTATTTTAAAAGTTGGTCCTCGCATTTCTACTCTATGGTGTTAGTTCTGTGTCGGTTCCTTGTAGTTGAAAAAATCAAAACGTTATAACTCGAATAGAATGATTGAAAAAATTAGTATTTTGATAAAAAGAGTATGTAATACAAATGTGATCATATCTTGAGAAAAAAAGTTCTTAACCGAACATACTCCCAAATCAGGTCAAAATAATCGCTACTTTTGGAGAAGTTTTTTTTTTCTTTTTTTTTGTGAGTTATACCCTATAAAATACATAAAACAACCTTTTCAGAGAGCTAGTGACATACTTTTTAAAATCGAACAGCCTGTTTTCAAAGACAGCTTCAATCTCAACACTTCTTGCAATATCATAAAAACCTACAAATAAAATTTTTCATCTTTCACGAAGTCTTTATTAACATCTACACTTGAAATTACAGCAAAATAGTTAAACGTCAATGGAATGATGATAATGAGTAGTTGAAGTACTTTAGTTTTCTGTGCGATAAGATTTCTATCGAATTTTTTTTCTTATTAACGCATAATACAGAGGTTGAACTTTAATAAAAATAAAATTTTTACTGTCTCATTCTCTCCACTTCTCATAGCCCTCACATATCTTACAATCATAGCAAATACAAAAAGTGCGCCTTCACAATAGTTTTCCTCATATATCTTCACCAAATAAAAATGAACTATCTATCGATCCGTTCTGGTGCAAAAGGCTGTATGAAACTCGTTATAATAATATCTACGATGATGATGATGATGATGATGATGATGATGATGATGATGATGATGATGATGATGATGATGATGATGATGATTAATATTCAGGAACAACGCATCCAATATTGACAAAAAGTGAGCGGAAACTCAAGTAATTACATATCTTGCGAAAAAGTTTGCGAGTGTAACAGCACAAAGCTGTTTAACACCATTTGTATTTATGGACTCTTGACCTTAGTTGACAACGATATGTCGTGAGATTTGTATATGAAAATCATTGTTTCTCATCACAATTTTAGAGCCAATCAGCACACATCTTGCATGAGTAATACTTGATTACTTTCATACATACAATATACAACTGGGGGTTGAACATTTCTTTAATAAACCATTTTTGCAATAAAATCAGTATCAACGGATACATATTACAGGTATACGAAAAGATGATTTGAGAGGAATCCATTCTAACCCATAGAAAAAGAGAAAAAATTGATAGAAAATTAGAAGTTAAATAAATGTATTTTTTTGTGTGAAAAGGACACGGACTGGAACAACGCAATGTCTATTGTGGTACCCAACTGGGTGGTTACAAATTTTATAAACCATAATAAGCAGTCACATAAATTTGTATTTTAATATTTTAAATGGAGGAAGACAACAGTCCAGGTAAGCCAAAGTTTGTAAGATTGATAGGACCTTAAAAGTCATAAATAGAAAGTTTAAAAAAAAAAAAAATATTTTATGGATTTTGAATTGTTAAAGAGTTGATATGGATGAACACTGATGGAACGTTCTTTAATTATTTTATTACTACATACCTACAGGATAAAATTTAACAAAACATAATTTTGAACAAAACATGAAATTCAAAATTAAGAAAATTTATTTTATAAGACAAACCAGAAGAACAACTATAAACTTTTGGAGCACAGCAAACAGGAACTTAGACAGCCAACGCTAATCAGATTTTTTAAGACAAATCTTTGAATTTCTTGATATAGAATCAAATTTTAGTATCTATCTCAGAAATAGACTTGATGTATAAAGCTCCAGGAAAGTTTAAAGAACTATCAGATTTATATGGTATCAAAATCCAAAATGGAGGACCATTTAGAAATTAACGACAATACAAATTATTGGATTTGGTATCTGGTTTTCTCATTGAAATCAGTTAGAGGCCAGGAATAAGTATACATAATAACAAGTTGGTTGTGAAGAAACAGAGACATTTTCTATCCTTCATAAATATCAACCAAAATTTTGAAATTTTCGTTAATTCATTACAATAATTATGGTTAAATTTTAAATATTAATCACAATAAATCTGAATTTAGCCATAAATTTAGGCTTTTAAAGACAAACAAAATAAAATAATTCCATTTACCTACTTTGGAATATATGAAACATTTCACAATGATAAAGATCCAAATAACATTTAAAGCCTTCTATTGATAGAAGAACTCTAATTTTAGGTAAAAAAACTGAGCCAATTGGAGTTAACCAAATTGTGTGCAAAAAGTGATTTACATGGGGTTTTATAGACAAGTTTTCTGAGGATTTTCCCCCTTGAAATTTCCTATAGTGGGGAGGTACCACCTCCAAGGAAATTTCTGATTGGTCTTTCAAAGTAGTGTGAGTCTAACAGAAAATGGAGGAAATGGCTTGTAAGTCACTCCCTCGGTGGATTTGACGACTTTTTACGATTTGTGGAATGTGGTAAGTATAGACTTAAACAACTTCCAGACATATTTAACAAATTCATGAGTTTTTAAAGTTTGTATAGAAACCCAAGGAATTTTCTGACTAAATTTTTTACACAAATTTTATAAAAATAGTAGCCTTATCAGTCATTACTTCCTTTGTTTTCCTATGATTTTGATAACCAAGTAATATGGAAGTCAAGGGCATTGATTTGAAAGAATTTATTTTTGAAAACAGAGAATAATAATTCATGTTAAATTATTAATCTTAGTATTCTGGAATGTGTATATTTTTTATTGTTTTTTACTTAAAGAATTGTAGAGTATTTTAAAAGAATTTACTTAAGTAGTATGTATATAAGGTGGTTGTGTTCTATATAAGGTGTTCGTGTCATTTGAGGAGAATAAATTTAGAATTTGGATTTTGAAGATTCTACACTGTGTATAAAACAGAAATTTTTTCTCAACTCACACACCAAAAAAAGGTTATTATTAAATTTATTTTTGTTATCAAAGTGCGAGATTTCCTGATCAATTTGGAACAATCAAAAATAATTTTCATTTATTCACTAGTATAGACATTGTTGGGATTTGATTCCCTTACAACCACCCTCTATCTGAGACAACCCACAATAATAATATTATATATACATAGATTACTTGTACTGATATGTCTTGTACATATTCATATATGACATGTGGCAACACTGACTTGCACACTTCAAATCTTAGCATTCAAATATAATATGTTAAGTTGATTCTTTAGTCACTGAATAAACGCATTTAATAAAAGCTAACTTGTTTTTGTCCTTTCTTTCTCTGATCTTTGTTTACCTCTCAACATGTTAGCAGAGCAGGAAAGATAACAGCAGCAAATAGTGAATTTGTAAAATGTGTTAAGTATTAATATTATTCAAGTCTTTTAAAAACAATTTTTAATTCTTTGTGAATGACTGTGTGCCAAATTTTGTAAATTTTGTGTTAAATATCAGTTTTTATGTTGGTTATATGTTGACCTGAATTTTTGAAATTGAGTTCAAAATTAGTCTAAGTGTGCCTTGGCTGTAAATTTATTTAGAGTTCTTTTTCCTTCGTTTAATTAAACTGCATTAGTTGCAGATTTTAATGCAAACTGTGTAGAAATTGTGGGCACCACCAAGAATTGCCAAGTTCAAAGTGTGGTAAAAGCAATTGAGAATAGAAAATAGTCTATGGTATGGTAAACCCTCAAACCAAGTTTAGAATAGCTGACAAATCAACCTTTTTTCAAACATCAACAACTAAATCATCAATAGAATAAAAGAAATTGTAAATTTGGTCATTGGAAAATAACTCCAACAATGTAGAAAAGGTTCAACATCAAAATTTTTGAGGTTCATGAGTTCATCTGTTTGAGAATTCAAAGTCCAGAGTCAAAAGAAATCATTGGAAGTCACCCAGAAATAAATAGATAAGTCGTCAAAAAGAGTAAAAAAGCATAATTTTTTACTAAAGTGCTCGATTTTAGCCCATAAGGCAAAGTAAGTGGAAAAGAAATTGTGATATCAGGTCATTTCTTGCTTGCATGATTCATGCTTGTATGTTGAAAATGTATGCAAGGTAGCAAGAGTTTGGACCTGCACAAAGGTTAAAAATTAACTTTTGTTCTCTTTATGTAAGTGCAACAAAATACGCCATTTTACTTTTCTCTTTGTGAGAACAAATTTATCTTAGCTGCTATCTTCTTGAAATACCTTTTGAATAAATTTTTTTGAATAGACAAATTTTTTGGATATCATAATTTGATTTTAACTTTCATTTTCAAATTTTTTTGGAGCATTTAGGGAAAAATAAAAGAATATGCCTCATAGTTTAATTTGTCTTCTCCATATAAATCATAAATTTCTTATTAATTTTATATTGACTACAGGCATTCATCACTCATACATAGTGATTCGAATTGCATTTATTTTTTAATTTGGTGTTATTACTGAATAATTAGCCCTAGTTTATTATGTAACCAATGATTTTGAAACAATTGTTTAATATTAATTCATTCAATATCTAAACAATTCAATTGATAATATACATATACATTATTTTCAGATCAGTGGAGAAAGTTCGAGAAGTTGGATTGTCAAAGTCATTTGTTAATATCATAATATTATAATTTAAATTAAATATTGTAATTATATATATAAAATTTTGGATCATACGCATTCCCCATCTAGCGATTGAGACCGTAATTGCATTTATTGCGCAGTTGAGTTGGTGATCTCTCAAAATTATTTGTGTATTTCTCACACGTTTTAATTAATTAAAGATATCACATACATGAGGCCTTTTGGCCATCATTAGAAAGGTTTAATAATATCAACAAATAAAAATGTCTCGATTTGAAAATAAAAGGTGTTCGATGGTTGCAACTATGATGCATGGAAAACAACCATGACATCATGTCTGTATGCAGAAGGCCTTTATAGTATCTTAATCGACAAGGAAATGTAAAACCTTTTTCTCAGTACAGACTTAAATAATTTCTCAAACACTGACATAGTAGCTTAGGCTGAAACACAAATGTTATATTTTTGTAGTCAGGAAAAAGGAAAGGCTTTAATCTTCCAAGGATTACATAATGAAATAATATAAAAATCAAAGAATTAAGAACTGTAAATCAAATTATAAAATTATTAGATGAAAGATATTAAAGTTGTACACAAATAACATATATAAATGCTAAAAGACATTTCCAGAACCAAAAATTTAATAATAATGACAATATGAAAAAATTTATTGATTTGTTTTAAAATCTGCTCAAAGAATTGAAGATTGCGACAAAACCCTATGAAAACAAAAAGAAATAGAACAGCTGCAAATCTCATTAAATATCGATTACGATTTAACTAGATTACAATTTGGCACTTTTACCATTAGAACAGAGAACTATAGAAACTTTGCATGCAATGCTTATAGATAGGTCGGATAGGCTCTTTGACAAAAAAGGTCAAACACGAATTATAAGCAGCACAACAAGGATCAAAATAGATTCAATAAATTACAAAATGGTGGAAATTACAATATAAGATTTAACAACTACTCCCAAAATCAAGGAAAGTATAATAATAATAATAATAATAATAATAATACAACATAAGAACATTCTAATCAAAACAAAAAGAAAAAAGAAAATAATAATCAATATGAAAATAAAAAACCCCAAACCAGCCTAAATAATATCATGTGCTACATATGCAGAGGTAAAGGACACATGGCAACCATTTGCCCCTCAAATAAAGAAATTAAAAAACCAAAAGCAAATTTTTCGAACAGATCTGCCTAAAAAACAAAAAGTTACAGTAATCAAAATAATAATAACAGAAAAAATAAAAAATAAGATGTACAATGGAAAATGATGTATAGATATAAAAGCACAAATAATCCTTACACTGATCTCTCTAAACAAGATAGGAATTTAGTCAACATGTTGACATCTCAGATACATGAGGAATTACCTCCAAACTACACACCATTAAATAGATTATGTTGAATGGTGGAGCTATAACCAATGTTGTATCCAATCTAAATTTCTAGAGGGATCCAATTATGTTTGAGAAACCCCTTGAACTAAAGTGTGTGATCCAGGATGTCCTTATTGCGACACATGTTGGCGACATGTTTATTATGGTTAAATACAATAATAAAAAACAACAAGTATTAAAATTGGCTAATGTACATTAGAGACCATCTCTTAATATAGATCTTCTCTCAGGAATTTTAAAAACATCTAATAGAGCATTAGGTATATATCAAACCTATTTCGAGTCAAATATATACATTTGTGAAACAAATGAAATAATTTTTACTGCCCCCAAAAGAAATGGTGTATACATGGTAAATTACGAAATAGTACAGGAAGAATACTCTGATACAAAAAAAAATAATAATGAAGAAAATACAGAGTATCAAGGTCTTGCATATATGCTTGGAATAAAATCACAAGACAAATTGAATGAATTAAAGGTAGAAGAAGAAATAATGGAAGAAGAGATGGATGAAAACACAAATGAAAAGAATATCTAGATAGAAACTAATAATAATGAAAATAACATAGTAAATACCTAATATGGTCAAAATATGATAGAAGTAGCGCCTCAATGCTTGTAAATTGTACATTTATACCTTAACACAGATCTACAAATCATAATCCAAGCTGATTTACTCCACTTTTCACTAAAATGACATTCGAGATTCGCGGTATTTAAGAAGAACTGAACTATAACCATGGCCATAGGGAAGAAATTTGGAACGGGAAACAAAATTTATGGGCCTCATAAAAAAACTGAAAATTGCATCTGTGTTCAGTGCGGTATGAAGGATTTATCTGTGAACGGGTTCTGTAACACTGAGAAAGTTTATTTGGCGAGGGAAACAATAGAAAATATGTTGATTTGTCATGAAAATCAGCTTATTTGTATCTGTTTTTTGAGAGTACCGGGCCTTTAAAAATCCCAAGCTCTAGGGGAATTTCTCTACTCCCCTCTCAACAGGCCTGACTGTAACTGAGAAATAAGTTTTGAACACATATTGCCGTATTAAAGATTAATATTTTTGTTAAGAACCGAAATTTATATCTACTCCATCTTTCATCGTAAGGAAGCTGGATAATTTAGAATAGGCTGAATTACTACATTTACTGAGACATCAAATAATTTATCATTCATCGAGAGGACTCATTATTAATTAATAACTTCGGCAATTAATCGTGATCAAACAGCTCAAAGATAGGAAGAAATAAAAAAAATGAATAAATCATTTTAGTATAACTATCACTAGGTATTTTCGAATATTTTAGTGTATTTTCAATGGGAAAATATAACTACAGCATTCAGTGCAATGACGGGACCTGTGGAAAAGCGCCGATCCTAAGTCGCAGATCACAAATATATAGGTCACTCAAATTTTTCTGTATACAATATACCTATATATATATATATATGTAAAATAAAAAGATTCTCTTCGCTTTATCTTCTTATTCTTTCCTGCTTATCGTCTATTCACGCTCTACACTTCCTTATCGCTCTATTGTCCATTTCTCGTACAGGTTACAGTCATTTTTGCTCTCATTCATCCTACGTTTGCCAGTTCATGCACTTTAATTCTGTTTTAGCTTTCATACTTTGTACACTTTCCTATGTGAAACGACTTCGTTTTTGAATTTACTGTATTTTCAATAAAGTTAAATTCATCCAAGTCTTTTACTCTCTCGTGAGATTTTCAAACGATCTTACAAATTCAAAAACTTTTCGTTTTCCGTAATTTTTATTTCACCTGTAAAAAAAAAAAAAAAAAAAAACTTTTTATTATGACGCTGTCTGCTACGCCGTCTATTTCTCGTAAAGTTCGCTTTACATTACGGGCCAAACCAAAACTGACTGACCCAAAATCTACCATCACGCGTTTGTATGCTATGCAGTTTTTGAATGAGGATGAAGTTACTTACGCGTTTCCTGACTCTCATAAGGATATGATTCACCACGATCAATTGTTTGCAATTGCTGCTGCTGCGGCTGCGAAGAGATCTGAATTGAAACTGAGATGGAAAACACGCTTGTTCAAAGTCCTGCTACCCGAAGCTGTCGCTAAGCTATATATCGATGAAGTCGGAAATTCCGTCTTCAGTGGTATTCTTTTAGATGAACTTGAAAACGATGGTCATAAGGCAAGTCCCATTAAACCTGTTGATGCTTCTAACGTTACTCCTCCGCCTCGTTCGCTCTCGTCAATCATTAAGGACGCCGTAATCACAAAATTCAGTGGGCCCAAATCTGGTGCCTCTAATGCTTCGGCCTGGCTGGAAATCATTGAGTCCGAGTGTAAACGTTTGACTATCGCCGAATTGTTGTATTGGAAAGTACTTCGCCTTTTTCTTGTCAATGCCGCAGAAAAATGGTATGGTACAATGCGCCTTTCAAATTTATCTACGGCTTGGTCGTTCTGGTAAGAAAGTTTTCTGGAAAACTTTGGTCAGAAAGGTATCGCCGTTGCTCGTTCTGCTTTCGCTTACTGTTTCATTCAAGGCTCTCTCAATGATTACGTTCAAACCAAGTTGAACATGCTGGTTTCATTCAACCCTAAGATGCATGAGTTAGACAAAATCACGCATCTTATCATCGGCCTTCCAACTCACCTGCAGGAACGTGTATTGTTGGCAGATGACCCGTCTCTTGGTAAAGTTATTTTGATTATTTCTTCACTTGATCGTCCAATTACGCGTACTACTACTAATTTGTTTACTTCTAAGCCCACCACATCGGCCTTTTCTTCCCTCCATCCTAAATACCCGTGCCCGTACTGCAAGAAGAAATGGTTTGACGATCGATTTCATTTTGAGAAAGATTGTTTAACAAAACTTCGTGATAATTCCCGAAGGAATAGTCCTCGGTCAAAACCCGATTATAACGTAAACGTAAAAGCGGTGCACAGTGTCGAAGTTGAGGAATTACAGGAGGAAATCCAAAAGCATTTAAAAAACGAGTGAAGCCCTCGTTTGTTGTGTTGAAAGTGAAAGTAGGCGAAAAATTTTGGACTGGTCTTTATGATCCGGGCGCGAATACCTCTGCTATCACGTATTCCGCTCTACAGAAAATGAAAGACTATAAGTATGTTCCGGAAAAATCGTCTTTCAACACGCCCAGGGCAAGGGCTCCATTCTAGGCATTACGATGCTTGACATTTCAATCTTTACCATCTCTAAGAGAGTACCCTTGTACGTTCTCGACTCTCCGACTTTAAAGTTTGATTTTATTATTGGTCTTGATCTCATCCCCGTTTTCGGTTTATCGTTGGACCATAATTTAAAACTTAATCAGCATGTATCGAGAATTAACGTAATCAATTGCGTAAAAACCAACGTTTCAATTAATAATTTTTGGAACGATTACATGACTGAAGAGATGTTCGATAAAAAGACTTCTCATCTTAACGTAAATTGTAAAGTCGAAATTCGTAAATTAATCGAGAAAAACAATTTTACATTTGCAAAGGATGCCTTTGATGTTGGCAACGTTACGAAGTACAAATGCCCGATTAATTTGGAAAAAAGTGTTTATGTTGCAAAAAAAAAACCTTATAGATGTACTTTTGAGGACCAGGAGGAGATAGAGAGACAATGTGGTGTATTACTTGCTAATGGTATGATTACCAAATCCAAGTCTCCGTTTGCGTCCCCTGTTACCATGCAATTCAGGAAAGATGGCCTGTCTGCTGTGAAGGTTAAGACTCGTATGTGTATTGATTTTCATGCATTAAATAAATTGCTTATACCTGAGAGTCAGCCCTTTCCCCTGATTGATGAAATTATTACTCGCACTTGTGGTTGCACTTGGTTTTCCACGTTAGACATAAACACGCCGTTTTGGTCAATTCCGATCCGTAAATCGGATAGGTATAAGTCCGCATTTGTAACACAACATGGTCACTACGAGTGGCGTTCGATGCCGTTTGGGCTGAAAAATGCTCCAGCAGTATTTCAACGCATTTTAGCCGGTATACTTAAGCGACGTAATCTATCTTCGTTTTGCGTAAATTATTTAGACGACATACTCATTTTCTCTCGTTCTTTTGAAGAGCATGTTCGTCATATTCAAATATTAATTACTGCGGTTTATGAAGAGGGCTTTCGCCTTAATTTTAAAAAATGTAATTTTGCCGCTCCCTCCATTCAATATCTCGGTCACGTTCTCAGGCCAAATTCTGTTCAACCTCTCCAAGACAATTTAGGAGCCATAAACTCCTTTCCTGTTCCTTCCTCGAGGAAACAAGTTCGTCAATTTCTCGGTAAAATAAACTTTTATCGAAAATTTATTCCCGACTCAATCACTCTTCTTGAACCATTCCATAATCTTCTCAGGAAAAATGTTCCCTTTTTTTGGTCTTCCACTTGTCAAGATAGTTTTGATAAAGTGAGGGCCCTTTTAACATCTGCGCCGATTTTGGCTGTGTTTGACCGTACTAAGCCTATTTCCATATACACCGATGCCAGTGGAGTGGGAATTGGGGCAGTACTCAAACAAGAGCAAGATGACGGACTTGAGAAACCCGTTGCTTACTTCTCAAAAAAATTGTCCCCCACACAGATAAAAAAAGGAGCGATCTATATTGAAAGTATCGCTATCTGCAGGCCGTCCGTTATTGGCGTTTCTGGTTGATCGGGCGCCATTTCAAAATTATTACCGATCACAAGCCACTCCAAAACCTCAATTTGAAGGCTCGGCTGGACAAAGAGCTAGGTGATTTAGCCTCAGAGCTTCTCCAGTTTGACTTTGAAATCCTTTATCGTCCTGGTTCTGAGAATAACGAAGCTGATTGCCTCTCTCGTAATCCCGTCCTCGAATCCTCTCCTGAAAATTCCCCTTCTGAACGTATTATTCCAACTTTGAATTTTCTTAGCCTCGGTGAAATAACTTCTTTTCAGTGTAATGTAGATAGATTAGATTCTGACGTGTTAAAACACAAAGTAATTTTTTGCAAAGTACGTGGTCGTTATAAGATACTTTTAGATTACAAATCCGGTAAGAAGTTAACTCATGATGTACATTCTATTTACAGTCATGTCGGGCCACAACATGTATTAGCGATTATTAGTGCATTCACTTTTCCCAATTTATACCATTATGTTCGTGATGTTTGTAGATCTTGCCATGTTTGCGCTTGTAATAAGTCTCGTCGATGTAAGCGAATCGGCAGGATGGGTTTCCTCGGCCCGGCTACGGCACCTTTCCAAATCATGTCACTAGATACAATTGGTGGTTTTGTAGGTAATAACTCGACTGCGAAGTACCTTCATATCTTAGTCCACCATTTTTCACAATATGCATACATTCTATGTTCTAAGGGACAGTCTGCCAGGGATATGATCTCGCTGGTTGATTCTGTTCAGAAGTGTCAACCGATAGGTACGCTTCTGACAGATCAATACAGGGGGTCTAACCTCAGTAGAATTCCACAATTTCTGTTTCTCGTCAGGCATCCGTCATGTGTATACCGCGGTGGACAGTCCATCTTCAAATGGTTTGAACGAACGTTTGAATCAGGCGCTGGTGAACCGGCTTCGCTGTGCAAAGCATGACCAAAATGCCAATCCTAAAAGGAGTTGGACTACTAACTCTGTGCAATGCGTTAGTCAGTACAATAAAACTCCGCATAGCGTTACTAAATTCATTCCTCAATATCTCCTGTCTGGTATCACCGATGATATCTTCCCATCCTGTTTGGTTTCTCCCCCTGATCTCACCACTGATCGCAAGTTAGCCTTTCAGAACACTCTCCGCAATCACGAGTATAATAAGAGTTTATACGATAAAAATAAATCGGCGATCGAGTTTAATATAGGTGATTCTGTACTTATTGATAATGGTAACAAGTTGAATCGAGACAAGCTCGACAACGTTTGTATTGGACCGTATACTATTGTTAATCGTATATCGAATAATGTATTTTAAATTAAGCTTGGCAATGGCCATTTAGGTACGCATTTATACCATGCGAGTAAAATGTTACCGTACAAAAAACCTGTAAGGCAGTGACCTGCTTCCTTATCTTCCTCATATCTTTTTCACTCTCCTTTTCTTTGCATTCTCGCTTCGACCTCTCTTAAACGAGTGGGGAAGGGGGATGTAAAATAAAAAGATTCTCTTCGCTTTATCTTCTTATTCTTTCCTGCTTATCGTCTATTCACGCTCTACACTTCCTTATCGCTCTATTGTCCATTTCTCGTACAGGTTACAGTCATTTTTGCTCTCATTCATCGTACGTTCGCCAGTTCATGCACTTTAATTCTGTTTTAGCTTTCATACTTTGTACACTTTCCTATGTGAAACGACTTCGTTTTTGAATTTACTGTATTTTCAATAAAGTTAAATTCATCCAAGTAGTTTACTCTCTCGTGAGATTTTCAAACGATCTTACATATATATATATATATATATATACATGCAAATATAAAAATAAGTATATATATTTATAATTTCACTTTTTGGGGGTCTATGGAGCCTCCGCTGTTTGATCTATGGCAATGAATCTTTGGGTAGTGTTGGAAGCTACACACTCCTGTTAAAATTTTTGAAACTCATTCGTCAATTTCGGAGGAAGAGTTTCTCAAAGTTTTACAAACTCATCATGTTGTCATTACGATAAATCTCGTAAATTAAAAGATTTTAGCTTGAAATTTTTATGGCAGTCGGAGACTATTAGGGACTATTTCGGTATTGAATTTGAGCGAAATGGGTCAACTGGTTTTCGAATAACAGCAATTACAGAATATAACATTTATGGAAAATAAACATTTACCGTGGTTAATGCCCGGAAGAGATATTTTCGAATGACATTGTCTTCTTCTTTGGCCTTCATCTTTCTTTTATTTTCATTTCAGCAATCCCAGTACGAATTTTCCTTTCGAACAACGGACGATTAGTCAAAATTATTAGGTAAGATCATTGTAGCCGAACATTTGAATCTTCTTAACTATAATTATGCATATACAACCAAACCGTTTCTTCAATTTTCTCGAAATGACCTACTCAAAGAATTTTGATGCTTACAAATTGAAGTCGACGACGATAATTTTATCACTCGACTACTCGTTATAAGAAAGAATTCAATTTTATTTCTCTCATTCTCTCCTTTCAACGTTGTCTTCTTATTTTTCCTAAATGACGAGCGTTATCTCAATCGGATGGCAGTTTTCATATTATACAGTAGTAATTGAGAAAGTCGATTTGTTTTTTAGGGAAAAAGAAAACTTTTCAATTAAACTCCCGTTTCAAAGCTGACACTCAATGCAGAGAAGTCTACGCTTACAAGAGGAGGGCTTAAACGACGACATTTACGAGTTTGAAATTTTTTCTAGCGAAGAAGCATGCACTGTGAGGGAGGAGAAGGCGAGGCGGGTTAAAAGCTAATCAGAAATTTGGTATTTTGTATTTTCTTCCAACTCTCTGTTTTCTCCCTCTTCATTTTCGCTCTCTCGCTGACCCTTCTCTCCCCCTTCCACCCTTTCTTTCTACATCATTTCATTTTTCGGAAGACTGAAGAGTAAAACCGGAAGCCGAATAACAAATTGTTCGTAAACGAGGGATAAGAGTAATCCGACGGGCAGAGATTCGAGTTCAAGCACTAATAAATGTAGGCAGCTCACGAAAAATATATCGTAGTAAAAACGCTGACGAGTAAGCGGCGTGCCATCTCAAATATTCGACGTAAATATACACGTATCTATGTATACAGTACACTGTATAATATACGTACAATTCAAACGGGTTCTTAACTTGTCAAATGAATTTGGGAGCATAGCATAATATCGAGTAGCAATTTGTCAATTTAGATTCGATGTATCGAAAAAGATAGAAAATTGGAGGAAAAAATATACAAATTTGGGGGTTGTGAGAGTAAGACGCCGACATTACCGCTGGTATTACGCAATATGATGAACGAATTGTCCATGGGAGTAGGATTAAGCGGGTTGTCCATGATCAGAATTCAAACATAGTTCAATTAAACACTATAGAAAAGACATAGACCCAACGGTTCTCAACCTGGGAGGGGGCAAGCGAATGTACAAAATTTAGGCGTACTACGATATAATCACTACTGAGGCGAATAGGGTACTCAGAATTACTTGAAATTAATGGGAGAGATAGTCTAAGGCCTGTGAATGAAGGTTCTGAAATTTTTTTTGAAAAATATTAAATAGAAAGGAAGATATGAGATGTCAAAGTTCTGCTGCACAAAAAACGGTACCTCGATGCGCACCCTGTTGTTGTGATGTCATAGAATTGACGTTTTTGTATTTTTCATTATCTGAGGTTGCTGGTTTCAATACATCTCATTAATACTTCATTTTCAAGTAGGTTTTTGGTGAAAATTTACTGAACAAAATTTACTTTAAAAAATGACTTTGAAGCAAGGATGGGCGCACATTTCATTTCAGGACACAAGAAAACTTTTGGCACAGAAAGCTCAAAGTCTAAATTATCACCTAAGTAAATAAGATTCAATAAGTTTGGGTTTCTATCTGTATTTATTTTTTGTACTTCCCATTGAGGTAGAAGGTTGAAAATTGCTATGAGGGTGCTTGAGCATCACATCCAATTTTTTTTTTTGAAATCCCAAAAATAAGAAAGGGGCAGCACATATGGGCCAAAAATTCATTTTCTTGGAACTTTCAACATATATACAATGAAATTATCCAACTCAACACAAAGGTGGTATAATATTGTTTGTTTATGCTTTAAAAAAAATATTTTTTGAGGTACTGAGTTGAAATTGGACCTTAAGTTTTTTAATTTGATCAATATTTTGACCCAAAGAAACTCAAAAAAGGGCCCAATTTTGTTTTTTTACATTTTAGTATGTAATACATCATTTGTAATATTTCTTGAGGTACTGAGTTCGAATTTGTCTATAATTTTTTAATTTGATCAATTTTTTGACCCCAAGGGACTCATAAAAGGGCCCAATTTTGTTTGTTTTTTTTTTTGTATTATTATGTAATACATCATTTGTAATGTTTCTTGAGGTACCAAGTTAAAATTTGACATTATTTTATTCATTTGACTAATTTTTGACCTCCAAGGCTCAAAATGAGAAGAAATTTTGACCTTTCATATTTTGTAGTGTAATTCATCATTGGTAATAGTTTTTTAGCTGCTAAATTTGAATTTGATGTAATTTCTTAATTTTACCCATTATATGATCCCACAGGGGCTCTGAAAGGGGGTAATTTTGAATTTCCCTATTATATTGTGTGATACATTGTTGGTAATTTTTTTAGACTTGAAGTTTTATTTTGACATGTATTTCTTCATTCAACTCCTTATAATGTGATCCAAAGTGGTTCAGATATAACTAACTAATTTTAACTTTTCACATTTTATTGTGTGATATATTGTTCATAATGTTTTATAAGTTTCTGAGTATAAATACAAAAATCTTATTTTTCTTACAAGTAAGCTGGGCAAGTGGTTTTACTGAATTTTATTGTTTTTTGTTGGTCTCAAAAAACATGGGCATCTAATACATAATAAATCACTCAATAATAAGGGAAGATATAGTTGCAATCCCTTTTTTGGGGCCACAGGAAGAAAAAAAGTGGTTCAATTTAAAAATTGATTGTAAATATAATCTCAATGCTTCAAACAATATTATTTATGGTGTATCACTCAATAATATCTAAGAATTTTATTTGAACCCCCTGTTTAGGTTGTCAGGGGGGTCAATGAGGTGTTTGATTTAAAAATAGATTTCAAATCTAAACTCAGCGCCTCAAAAAATATTATTAATGACGTATCACTCAATAATATCTAAGCATAGTATCTCAACTACCTATTTGGAGTCACAGGGGACTCAAAGGGGTTTGATCGAAAAATGGATTGCAAATCTAAACTCAGCACCTCAAGAAATATTATTAATAATATATCACTCAATAATATCAAAGAATATTATCTTAACACCCTGTTAGGGGTCACAGGGGGCCAAGGAAGGGTTCAATCTAAAAATGGATTATAAATGTAAACTCAGAGTCTCAAAAAACAATATTATCAATGTATCACTCAATAACATCCAAGAATATTATCTTAATTCCATTTCTTGGGCTACAGGGAGCTAAATGAAGGGTTAAATCTAAAAATGGGTTGCAAATATGAACTCAGCCCTCAAAGTAAATAACGCCTCAGACACCACCAAAAATTTTTTTCAAGGCTGTGCTCTAATATAAAAACAAATAAGGAATGGTTGGTTTTTGATTTTCTTAGTTTTTATTGTTTTTTAATGTTTTGAATTTTTCTATAAATAAGGGGGTGGGGGTGCAAGTGCACATCCTTTCATCCCCTCCCTCAGAGTCACCATGAACTTTCTAAATTGATGAGCTTAACTAAACCAATGTTTAAACACAGGAGAGTGAGGAATGAATGAATGAGAAACCTGTGAAAGAAGTGAAAAGTTTGCTGATGTGTCGATTCTATGACATCACACCCACTGCTCAAAAAATATCACAACGTTTTTTGACAACTCAACTTTACCATTCATTTTCTCCCATTCTATCCAACCAATTTTAAAGTGGTTTTTACTGATATTTTTTATTTATTTTAAAGAATTTGAAAATATGTTTACTAAAAATCATGTCAGATACCCTATTGTGGTTTTTTGAAGCCGGGTGAGAATCAGAGGCTAAGGAGTAATAAGAGGCTATAGGACTTGGGAGATGTTCAATGATGGACAAACTGAGGTATACGTGTGATTTTACTCGTACATAACACAAATTCTGGTGCTTCTGCAACTCACCTATTTTCAAATTATTTCTAACTGATTAACCTAAATTTTTCTCCCTTCTCTTTAGATTTTTCTATCAAAAGAGAGAGAAATGTAGATTAATCAGAAAGTTTCACAATCACCTGATTTGTTCTTTGTAGCTTCTTAGGTGGTCTTAACTTTCACATTTTTTCTGTTCTTATTCTCCTTGGTGTGAGCATCATATTTTTTATGTCTGTATTTTATTTTGTATTTGCAATATTTTTCGTCATTATGTTGTTCCATTGAACATTATGTTTCATCCTGGTTTGGACTTTATTTTTGTTTGTCAAATCTGGTATGTAAATATTTCATATTAATACATGATTTTGTATTTTGTACATGTTGTTTTTTGTGTGTTGTGGAAATAACATTTTAGGCTAGACGATTATGTTGTAGGCAAATTCTTATATTTCAAGTGATTTCAAGGTTAACAATGATATTAGGGTAAAAGATTACAACTGTTAGGGAAATCTGTTTTTTATATACCTACTTAACTCCTTTAATAATACCCAGGAGATATTCAAAATTGGTAACTCTGGTTGCTGTCTGGGCAGGATTATTGTAGTCAGAATCCGTACATTTTATACAAAATTTGGACTTCGGTTATTCTGCAATTCCAGGATTTGCAAGTTCAAGTGAGTTTATAAAGTTGTGGTTGGTAAAATTTTGTGTAGCCTACAAGGTTTTGTTTGCGGCATGTTACCACCCTGGTTGGCATAGCACAATGCAAGATACCATTGAAAAAAAAGGCGTCAGTTCCACTGTGGTTTTACTTATGAATGATTGATTTATTAACATAATAATAGTGTGGTTATGTGCATGTGCAACGCATTACGCATAACACACAACCACATGTCATATAATGCACACAAATGAGAGTTAAAATTATAAGAGTTAAAGTTATGTCAATCTGACAATAGTTATTCTTGTTTAGCCCCAATGTAGACCAAGTGCTAAGATGTTTACACATCAAAAAGCTGAAAATCATTGGCGTAAAACGTATGAGACTACACTTCAAGGATTTTAGCGCAAGTACCAGTTCACCACCAACAACATCAACTTCAGGATTCAAGGAGCACTTATGAGGGTAATGATTGCAATGACATGTGTATGAAAAGCTAACACTCAAAAACTAGTTTCTAAGAAACCCAACAGAATCAATTTTACAGTGGAATAGGTAAATATTATTTTGCCTACATTACATCTAAAGAAAGATATAATTCTGTCGATAAGTACACGATTATTAATAAGACAACACAATTTTCTGGTATTAAGTACATTAGGCCGTGAAGGTCATAAAATTTGTCAGAATTAAGTGATAATAATTTTCACAAAACATTTCCAAATATAAAAAATAAATTTCTGCTCATTTCTTCGATAGTCCCTTAAATGCAGGTGAATAAGCACTTTTTGGTGTCAGATTGTAAATGTGTTTCTTATGTCACGCAATGAAAAACTAATTAGGGGTTAGACCCAATTTTCATTGCGAGGTCCATTTTAAATGATAAGTAGTTTTTCACAGAAAACTTGCTAAAAAGACTAAAAAGTAACAAAAATAAACAGACGAAAAGAAGGATTGGTTAAAAATTAGAAAACAAATTTACTGAGAGGACCTTGGGTCCCCTCAGTAATTTTACCTTAGCTTTAACTGTGTCAGAAATTTATTAAAAAATTTACGAAAAACACGAATTCACATAAAATCTGAGGTTTACAGCATGAATTCCATAATTCTATTAGTCAGCCAATGAAAAAAAAATGTCAAGACCAAGTAAAATTGTATTATGCCTGCATAATCTAATTGAATCAGACGAAAATAATTTTCTTTCATTCCAGAATCCAGTTTTAATATTTCTGTTTCTTTCTGTTTTAATCATAAAAGTGAATTGAAAAAAAAAAGATTCTTGACTTTCTTTGATGGAGGAGATGAAAATATCTACATAATAAAATCCACGAATAGTATTATGTGAATGGTAAAATGGTTTGATGCCTGTAAAACGGTATGTGACAAGAAAAATGGTACATGGTATTTGTCACATTGCTACCTGCTTCTCACTCACATCACGGTATCTCAGCTGTTATTTGAGCTATAAAGCTGAGGATGGTACAATTGGCAAGAGGATAAAATTTTCTCAAATTCTCTATAAAAATTAATATTTTTATCGCCATTAGTTTTTCAGAAATAAGTCATTAAAAAACTGCAAATTATGAGAAATTCGCAGTTTTTTAAAATTGTTGTATATTTCAAAAACTAAGGATGGTATAAAAAAATTTCCAGCGGTGACCCGCTTATTTTTCATCGTCCAATTAATTTCCATTATTAGTTTTTACCTAAAACGAAGTAACAGTGAGGTAATGATGAAAGAAATACAATAACAAAAAATTTCACTTTTTCCATTATTTTACAATTTTTATGGTTTATTTTTGAAAAACTGATGATAATGAAAAATTAATTTAGTTCTGGATTTGAGGAAACTGTCTCCACTTTCCAACAATATCAATTTAAGTTTTCTGTCTCCAATAGCTGTTCTTGGGGGAAAAGAGGGGAGGTTTTTTCAAAATTTAAAAATTGGGAATGTTACAAAAATTTTTGATATCTATATCAAAACTAGGATTCCTATGGATAAGAAACTGTGCTGTTAGATAAAAGCCCTATCAGGGCGTGGGTTCATTTCCCCACTGCTTCTTAAACTTTTAGGAGTTTTTTTCATTTTCTTTTGCTCATTTATGGTGAAGAAATTATATATATTGTAAATTTTTAAAATTTTGACCCACAACTGAAAGTGATCTAAAACTGCTAGTTTACCTTATGTACATATTAATCATTCTCACTATCATCAAAATCCTAATAAAATAGGCAAAATAGCCGTAAACATATGTGTCCACTGCTCCACTTTTCATAACCTCCAATATGTCGTCAATTTAAGCATACACTTTTTGGTTAAATGTAACTTTCGTACTTGTTTGTTGCGTAACACACAGGGTTAAGACTAGTATAATGTAAAGACCTATATCAATAATTCTAACAACAGGCAACACTATTAACACTATTACAAAAAAAAAAAAAAAGCACTAAAAATTTTTACACAATACATAATATTTTAGAAAATATGCAAGCGACTTGACGACAATTTTCAATTTTATGCAGTGAAAAAAGGACCAGACGAAAAAACTAATATACAATTCAAACTGAAAACTCAAAAAGTCAATTATACGAAGTATCAACTATTAATACAAAAATCACAGGGAAAGTATGAGGAAAAATCAATTTGGAATTATTCATCCAATAAGTTTAGAGTTTTGACATATTTGTTAACGTGAATAAACAACTCATTCTCGCCCATAAATATTGCTTTCCGAAACATACTGAGAGAGGAAAGGCTGGAGTGTCACTTCACTTCCGCATGTCATTTTCTAGTCGTATATCATTCCAACAGCAATATTTTTCAAGAAAAATGAAAAAAAGTTAATGTTAACTTATTGACATATTCAACGTTTGTAAAATACCAGAAACGAAACAAAAAACGAGAAAATAAAATATAATTTGATACATTTTTTCTACTTTTTCTTTCCCTCGGTTATCCTTTACTCAGGAAGATTAGTTGGAGTAAATGGGTACCAGTACAGAATACAGTTCAGTATAAATGGAAGGATGAACCAAATTCGATTTTCAAAGTTTCAACCACATAAATGGCTTAGGTAGAGCCAAACTACGCACCATTGTACAGGAAAACGTGGATAAGTGGAAACGCGTGCCATCGCAAAATCAAAAGAAGTTGGAAAAAAAACTCACACACGTTTAACTTGCACAAAGGTTCTTAACTAGTCAAATAATTAAGCTTACTATATCATGCACGCAACATGTCAATTTATTTCGGGCATAAAGGGTAGATATAGGCGAGAAAAAAACAACAATATACAGACTTATGACGAACATATACATATACCAACCAATCGTAGAGCATTCTTTATTTTTTTTAAATGAATCTTTTCTATTAAAATTTACATAAAGTTATGAACCATAGGTGTAGAGGAATGCAGAGTAAGAATTAATTATTAGCGTAATCCTTTTTATCCAGTTTTCTTGCAAACGGGGTAGTAAAATTGACCTCAAAAAAGGGTTAGGGGTGGGGATGATGAATCATTAGAAAAGAAAACAACTAGTACCATTTTGCCAATTTGACCTGATTTTTTTATTGTATTTACATAATATATATATATATATATATATATATATAAGATCCGAAGACCATTACATGAAAGAAGGAAAACGAACTTCGAGAAATGCGATTTATTAAAAAACGAATTTTAAAACGAAGTCGTCACATAGCGCATGGTTTTAGTCGGACAGAATAATCACAACTGAATATACAGAAAAGAACATCGATGCGAAGTATAATGGTACGAGAGTTAAAAGCAGATAAGACAGAGCGGATAAATGTAGGTACATGTACGAGCGAGAGATAATGAGAGAAGAGAGGAATCTTACATCCCCTCCTCCCCTCTCATTTAGGAGCGGAAAAATAATCGAGGAATTAAGAGGAGATTATCTTATCTGCTGGACAGCGTAGTAATTTGCTTGCATGATACAAACGTTTGCCTGAAGAGCCATGGTTGACAATGATTTTGAAAACGTTGTTGGAGATTACTCTAGAGATCGGGAACGGTCCGATGCATAAATTATCAAGTTTATTACGATTGAGCTTATTGCCATTGTCGACGTAAACAGAGTCTCCAATGGCGAAATTGACATCACATTTATTTTTATCGTATAAATGTTTATTGTACATGTGATATTTAAGCGTATTTTTGAATGCGGTTTTCCTACCCTCGTGTACGTCTGCAGGAGAGGATAAAGTTTCAGGGATGATGGAAACAGGTCGACCAGTTAACAGATACGAGGGAGCAAATTTGGTGACCGAATGAGGAGAGTCGTTGTATTGTTTCACGCATTCGTTGGCAATAGTCGACCAACTCTTCTTTGGGGGAGTGGATATGTCGTGTTTCGAGCAACGAATGCGATTTACCAATGATTGATTGAGATGCTCATTCAAACCATTTGAAAATGCGCTGTCGAGTGCTGTAAAAACATGGCGAATGCTGGAGCGGGAGCAATACGAAGTAAATTTGTCAGAGGATAAGCCGCCATATTGATCTGTGAGAAGAATCCCAATCTGGTTTTCTTTCTGCACAGAGTCGATAAGCTGAGATATGATTTTGGCTGATTGACCTTTGGAAGAGAGGATGTACGCGTATCGCGTGAAGTGGTTGACAAGTAGATGTAGATAACGTAGTGAGGATTGATAGTGGCCGAAGCCTCCTATTGTATCGAGGGACATAACTTCGAATGGGGCTTTGGCTGGACCAAGGAAACCCATTCGGGCACTGCGGCGAGGACAACGGGATTTGTTCATTATACAGATTGTACACGAGTTACAAAATTTACGAATAGAATTGTACATTTTGGAAATGTAAAATGTTTCGAGATATGCCTTTTGTGACGGTGAGCGAGGGAGGTTTTTGGGTGTTCGGCCGGTACGGGTTCGAATCCCCGTACCGCCTGAACACCTAAAGTGGTGACCCCGACGTGATCCGAGAGATGGAATATTCACGCCATCTCTCGGACACTAGGCGAACTGCCGACTGTAGTGTGGTGCGTCACACCACCGGTTCTCAGCGTGACGGCGCTGATGGACGTATGCCACGGAGCGGTGATGTACGGGGGGCATTGCCACGTTCCGGTGTACGCTCCTACCTCGGCGCCTCCGTATGGGAATTCGTATTACGCTCCGCTATACTGGGGGGGAGTGGTGTGGCGGTCGGGACCGCCGCACTATACGTCGGCACATGACAATACTAACTCCCTCGTTCACCGTCACCCGGCACCGTGGCCGAGTGAGTACGGTGCTGCCTTTTGTGACGGTGAGCGAGGGAGGTTTTTGGGTGTTCGGCCGGTACGGGTTCGAATCCCCGTACCGCCTGAACACCTAAAATAGCTATTACATGTTTTGGCCCGATGTGGCCGTACTTTGCGTGAACAATGCAGATCAGATATTCACCTGCTTGGCTATCTAATAAGATACGAGAATTGCCGTTAATATTGCGAAAGATGATACCTTGTTTGGTCGAGTCCAAACTTGATATTTGTACGTTACGTTGAAGTTGTTTAATTTCGCCAAGGGACAGAAAATTAAACGTGGGTAATATCGGTTCGATATCTGTGGAGTCAGACTGAGGTTTTAGTACAGGGTTTCGGGAGAGGCAATCGGCTTCGTGATTTGATGTTCCAGGACGGTAAAGGATTTTGAAGTCGAACTGAAGGAGTTCATTGGCAAGATCTCCAAGTTCCTCGTCAGTTCGAGCTTTCAGATTCAGACCCTTGAGGGGTTTGTGGTCAGTGCTGACAGTGAAGTGGCGTCCTATTAACCAATAGCGCCAATAGGGGATGGCTTCTCGAACAGCAATGCTTTCGATATAAATAGCCTTCTTCTTCTTTTGCGCATCTGACAATTTCTTTGAGAAGTAGGCGACTGGTTTTTGCAAACCGTTCGACTGCGTCTGCTTTAGCACCGCACCGATACCTATTCCACTGGCATCAGTGTAAATAAATATTGGTTTGGTGCGATCAAAAATGGCCAGAATGGGTACGGAAGTTGGTAGGTCTTTTATTTTATCAAAACTACTTTGGCATTCGTTTGACCAGGAGAATGGAGTGTTTTTTTGTAGGAGGTTGTGGAAAGGTTCGAGGATAGAGATGGAGTCTGGGATGAATTTTCGATAGAAGTTCACTTTGCCAAGGAACTGACGGATGTTTTTCCTGGAAGAAGGAGTTGGAAAGCTTTTGATAGCTACCAAGTTATCCTGGAGTGGTTTGACAGTATCAGGTCCCAGGATGTGACCTAAGTATTGGATTGAGGAAGCGGCGAAATTACACTTCTTAAAATTAAGGCGGAAGCCGTCTTCAAAAATGGCTGTAATTAAACGTTGAACGTGAACTAAGTGTTTATCAAAGGTACGAGAAAAGATTAATATATCGTCCAAGTAATTTATGACAAAATTGGAAAGTCCGTTACGTTTAATAATGCCAGAAAGTGCATTTTGGAAGACAGCTGGGGCTACTTTTATTCCAAAAGGCATAGAATGTCACTCGTAGTGTCCGTGCTGGGTGATAAAGGCAGACTTGTGTCTATCCTGAGCACGAATAGGTATTGACCAGAATGCCATGTTAATGTCCAGCGCCGAAAACCACGAGCAACCTCGCGTTTTAACAAGAATTTCATCGATCAGCGGGAAAGGTTGACTTTCCGGGATGATCAATTTATTCAACTCGCGGAAATCGACGCACATGCGAGTTTTTGTTTTTGTGTTGCTCAAGCCATCTTTCTTAAATTGCATCGTTACAGGGGAAGCGAAAGGTGATTTAGATTCGGTGATCATGCCGAATTTTAAAAGTTTGTGGCATTGCCGTTCGATCTCCTCCTGATCATCGAATGTGCAGCGGTAAGGTTTCTTTGCCACGTACGTATCTTTCGAAAGGTTGATTGCCCATTCATATTTAGTGACGTTGCCAACGTCAAAAGAGTGTTTAGCAAAAGCAGGGAAATTTTTAAAAATTAACGAGCTAATATCGTCTTTTTCTTTAGCTGCTAGATGCGATATTTTTTTTTTGAATAACTCTTCAGATAAGTAGTCGTTCCAGATATCTACGTTGTTTATGGAAATTTCAGGAGGAGTGATTTTACGTTGCTTTAGTATTAAGTTATGATCAAGTGTAAGGCAAAACTCCGGAATTAAATCGAGGGCGATAATAAAATCAAAACAAAAGGTGCTCGAGTCGAGAACGTATAACAGTACTCTCTTTTTGATTTCAAAAATTTTGATGTCAAGCATCGTGACACCTAATATGGAGCCCGGGCCGCTCGTGGTGTTATATGTTGATTTGATAGGTATAAACGGACAATTCTTTATTTTTTTGAGCGCGTTGAGCGAGACGACTGACGCATTTGCACCGGGGTCGTAAAGACCTTTACCCATTACAGAACCATATTCAACATTAACGACCACGAACGCGGGCATCACGCGTTTTTTTGTATGGAGTCAATTTCCTGTTGTAAGCTTTCGAGTTCGAAGGAGTGGATCGCCTTGTTTACGTTGCTAGAGTTTACATTAGGGTAATTAGGATTATTGTTACCTGGGTTTGCGGAATTATTACGGTACTTGGCATCTCTGATTTTTGTAAGGCAATCCTTTTCAAAGTGGTAGCGTTCGTATCCTTTCCTCTTGCAATAGGGACAAGGATTTTGCGAGCGTGGAGACAAGAATGGTGCAGGCTTGGCCGGGTTTGGAGCAATAGTAGAAGAAGATTGTAGGGGTCAGGTAGGATCGAAAGAGTTGATTGTCAAAAGCATCTTTCCAAGTGTCGTTGTTTCGGCAAGATTAATTCGGTCTTGAGGTGGCAGGGAAGTCCGAGAGCAAGCTGTGTGATTCGGTCGAGCTCATGCATTTTTGGATTGTAGGATGCTAACAGGTTCAGCTTCTGTTGAGCATAGTCGGAGATCGATCCGGAAGTGTATTTGAAGTAGAAAGCTGAATGGGCTGTGGCGAGACTTTTAGTTCCAAAATTTTCAAGGAATGACTGTCGCCAGAAATTCCAAGTAGTGGAGGTGGACGATAGACGTGTGGTGTTATACCACTTCTCGGCACTTTCTTCTAAAAACAGGCAAACAGCTTCCCAGTATCGGTCCTCATCGATGAATAAACGTTGGCATTCTGATTCAAATGTATCTATCCAAGCATCTGCATTGGATAAGTAGGTTTTGGAGCCAAATTTCAGTATTATTGCATCCTTAACGATTGAGGCGAGAGATTTAATGGGGGTGGGGGTAGTAGTATGCGAGCGGCGGGTAGAGGTGGACACAATTGAATCAACCTCGTCGAGTTCATCTAGGAGGATTCCATTGAAAAATGCATTTTCAAATTCATCAAAATACAATTTAGCAAGGTCGTCATCCAGGGTGCATTTAAACGATCGTCGGGTCCATCTTGGGGCTAGGTCCTTCTTTGCTGCCTTTGCAATAGGCAGAAGCATCAGCTTATCGTGTAGATTGAGAGAACGTAATTCAGGTGGAAAGATATGTATGGACTCTTCGTCGAGGCGTTGAATGGAAATTACGTGTGTAACGGTGGTGGCAGCATTTGTGAGTAATGGCTCAGCACAAAAAGTGAACTTTACCTTGACCGGCATGGTGGAAGCGCGTGAAAGCGAGAGAAACGACGAGTTTTAAAATTTATAAGATCCGAAGACCATTACATGAAAGAAGGAAAACGAACTTCGAGAAATGCGATTTATTAAAAAACGAATTTTAAAACGAAGTCGTCACATAGCGCATGGTTTTAGTCGGACAGAATAATCACAACTGAATATACAGAAAAGAACATAGATGCGAAGTATAATGGTACGAGAGTTAAAAGCAGATAAGACAGAGCGGATAAATGTAGGTACATGTACGAGCAAGAGATAACGAGACAAGAGAGGAATCTTACATATATATATATATATATGTTAATATAATTTTTGACAATCTGACTTCCAGGATCTATATAAGGTGTCAATCTGACTTCTGTAGAAGGTATCTGACTTCAATTTTTAGAAGTTACTTTGTTGAGGAAGTATCCTTACGATTAGAATATTTCAACAAATGTGGAGACAAAATCTTTTTGTTTTATCTCTTTATTAATTCAAATTCTATTACGTTCTATTACCACTATACTTATTTCACTTATATAATATTTGATACTTGGTACATCCACAAACAGCTAGTATGGACCTTTACTTGTTTGTTTGATTGAGACACAAGGATGAAAAACAAAAATGGTGGTACCTGGGGTACCATCTTATTCCTTTTTATCATCTTCGTTTCCATGAAAATTTAGTATTTTTCACTCTATACTTTTATTTCTCCCACCAAAAATTCCCTGTCTACGAATAATGTTTAAATGTAAAATGTATATCTCTAAATAACCAATTTTTATCTACCCCTACAGGATTTGTACTTTTTCATCAGTTTTCATTAAGATTTATTCTTATATGCAGTTTCTTCTGTACAGTTTGTTTTGTATCATCTATTGAGTAACAACTTTTATTACTATGTTCGAACAGACGTGTATTTTTTCAGTATTAAAAATGATTGTATAGTATATTATCATGTGTTAAGTTTTCTTCCTTGGGCAATGGGTTAAAGTTGGTGATGTGTCTTGTGTTTTCAAATAAAAATGTTTGATAAAGTAAGTTACTTCTATGGAAGTCAAAAAACCTATGGTTTATGGACATAAAAAACTTCATTCAAACATGGTATAAATTTGGGTCCAAGGACACCTGATAGGTTATCCAGTCGGGTAGTGGTAATTCTGTGGCTGCTGTCGCTTGTGAATGTATTTTTCAAAGTCCACAGTTTTGTTTAGAATTTGAATCAAAGAATCTTGTAGGGACTGTAGGGAGATCATACCACATATTCTTTTCCACTTTTCACATATATCATGTTCCAAGGTTTACTCATAATTACATAATCGGTTTAATTCCTACCTAGGATAATCTTGAAATTTAATAATATTCATTTAACACTATGTATTGCTGGGTATTTACTTTCGAGGCATTTGGCTTTGATAGAATGGTAAATATAATATTATAATATTCATACCTATAATGAAACATAAAAAAAATGGCGCCCAAACAGAGACTCAAACCATGTATCCATAGATTAAAATTCTGAAGTTAAAACTCCAAGGTCATGTTGATTTATTAATTTTGCAACCTTCCTTCAACATTTTCTGGATTGTATCTACAATGGAGGATTGTAATTATTATAGAAATCCTAGATACTGGGACCAAACACAATTTCACACCATATAAAAAACATTTTTCAGTCACAGTAGTTTTGAACCAGTGTGCTTTTGTTTTTAGCAAGGTATTCAAACAGTTGTCTAGTTGCATGTACACTCTTGTTAAAAAATAATAAAAAAAGAAATTACGCCCAGCCTATTATGCATCTCTGGTCCAAAAAATACAATATACCTTCAAAAAATACGAAATCAATATTTTTGATAAACCCATAAATTTCAAAACTCCAAACTATTTCCAAGGATTCCTCTTCCGACTTGAGAGTGCAGTATTAATAATAAAATAAAAACACTTCAGGAAAATCCCATGGATTCTTATGAGAATAATGATTAGTTTGATTTTAAAGGGAAAACATCACAAAGAACCCACACCTGTTTTTCAAATAAAACAGTTTGAATTAAAAATTCTGATCACTGAACAGTCTTCTCTCCTGGCTGTAGGAAAAACAAACCAAAACTCGGCGCTTCGCGCCTTGGCGGGGGTATCGCCCCCTGCACCCCCGGATGGATCTGCTTAAAGCCTGACGGCTAAAATTGGAAAACATGGAACATACTTTAGCCACCCATCCTTGTTAACCAATCCTAATGTAAAGAACGTTTTCACCTCACTAGGTTTTTCCCAAGAAATGCGATAATACACAGAGTACATTTGCGTAACGTATTTTCGTGACATATTTCGTGACATATTTTGGAACGTTTTTTCGGTGGAGGGTCAGGGCTAAAGCATGTTCCATGCTAAAAATTTTTAATTTAATTCGTGAATTTTATGTACCCTTGTTTTTGTGAATCATTTGTATGTCAATGGTTAATGTAATAGGCATAATGACTAGAGGTTGAAGAGCTAGATCTGACCCAAAAGTTCAAAATAACTTGAATTTGAATAAACAACTCAAGACACCAAATCCTAGAGGTAAAACGTGTAGACAACAACAATGACAACAAGCAGAAAATGACAATGCACAATCACCTGAAAACATACTAATAGAACAGGAGGTTGAAATCCTCAGACCTATAGTTAATGGACAACCAAAAGAATTGGATCTGGAAGCTTTAGAATGTACACTCAACAAACAAAATGCTGATCTACAAACATTGTTGTCAAATTTAAACAAAACTCAAGAGTTGAAAAACAAAACCAAAATCCTCGAAACTTCCAAGGCTGAACTTAATGCAAAAGAAAACATGATTGAGATTACCTTAACTGGTTTAATAGCAGTAAAAGTTGTTAGCAACAAAAAAACTGTCGCAAGCCTAAATAAAAATTGGAGATGACAAACCTGCTTTCATGGCTAAACTTATACAAACTGGTGGTACAATGGTTTCACCAATGCTCATTTCCAATCAATTTTACAAACAATTAACAGTAAGTCTGACTTAACTAATATACACTCTGGGAGTAAACCATGCTGATTCTGTGAGTGCTGGTTGTACCAAATAGTTAAACCACCGATGAGTAGAGTTTAACTTTATTTTACCATATTTCTTATCAGTTGAATCTAGTTTACCTCACAGTTAAAAGTTAGCAAAACTGGGCCTAATCAAATTGGAATACCTAGTGAAAATTGCCTATAATTCTATAGCAGCTACTGCAAATAGACCCTTTATCAGAGCTCTATCATTGGAGGTTGGAACTCATGACAAGCTGTTGGCCTAAACAGCCCAGTTCAATAAACATTTTTGAGAATTGAAAAATGAAAAGCAAAAACATACAAAAAATAACAACTATGACAACAAAAATTCAAATTTATCACAAAGCAAGAAAAGCTGTAACTCTTGAAATTATCAAAATGACAGGCAATCCTAGTTCAGAGATTGAAGGTCTGAAAATTCTAAAAATAGGGGTCGTAGTTCCAGAGGAGCACCACCTCCACAAAAATCAAAATCCAAGAGTCCCAACTGAAAACCATTGAACCAAAAATGGTGTTACTGTAATGGCATAAAAGAGTTATAGTGGTACCAAGTTATACTCTTTACTGGATTACACCTTACATGAGTATATTAATATATAAAAAGAGTACGTATTAATATCTCTAAATAAAATAGTTTTTCATCTGCACTCGTATGGTGGACCTTAACTTTTCTGGAACAAAGCTTTAAGTAAAATAGTTCAATCACAAATAGTATTTTGACACTTTAATAATTTTTACAATACAATTTCAAGAACAGTGTTGAGAATGTTACTGGAACAGAGTTTATATACATTTTTAAGGATATGATTTTACATTGTGGTTAGTGTGTAGTGGTAATATATGAAATAGAGGGATTTGCATATTTCAAGGATAAGTGTAAATGAGGTCATGGAATACTATTAGGTATAAAGTAATTTTTAAACAGTGAAAGAAGAAGAAGATAAATTTGTGAAGAAGAAGAGTCAATGGAATTCAGGGATACTGTTACAAAAATGAAATAATATCGCCTGTGTATAAATATAGACATCTATAATTTATATGGCCAACTATGTGTTACAGTTACTACCATAACATAAAATGCCAAAACTCATGAAATTGGTGGGCAGTCAAAAAGTCTCTGTCAAACTAAAACAAGGTGTTGTTTCAATGGTGAAATTCCCCTTGGAAAATTACTCACACCACCTGTTCCTAAAAGATAAGTCAAATAGGAGAAGGTACTTGGTAGATACAGGTCTTAGTATTTTATCTGCTAGCAAAACACAAAAAATACAAACTTGGAAATACTATCTCCAAGCTACAAATACCCAAAACATTTCAACTTATGGACTCGAGACTAGCGAAGTAAACATTGGTTTGAGATGTGACATGACATGGTCCTCCACAATTGCAGACATTCCTAATGCTATCCTGGGTGCTGATTTTTCAGCACATTATGGGCTGAACTCATTGTTACTGACTGTGCCTGAAGTCATTGTTACTTACCAAGGTTGCCAATTTGAAAGATCTCTATTTAATGAACTTGCATCCAACCTGGGTATAAAACACAATTGCACCACAGCCTACCACCCTCATGCAAACAGTGTCATTGAGCAGTGGCATAGACCTCTGAAAGCCTCCATAATGGCTGCAGATACTAAAAGATGAGCTGATATACTACCATCCATCTTATTAGGTCTACAATTTACCCTACAGTCAGACACAGGATTTTCTACTGCCCACCTTACATTTGTCAAAGAGCTACGCCTACCCGGTGACTTTTTCCTCACATCCAAAGATGTAAGCTCAGAACTCATGATGCAAAACATCAGAGAAAATGCAAATAGAGCCATAATTCAGGCAGCTCAACCATGCCATCCTAAAGTCTATGTTTCAAAGCACTTGGCCACCACAACTCATGTTTGGATGAATGATAATAGACTTAGAGGTGTACTTGAAAAGCCATATGCTGGCCCATACCAGCTATCATATCATAAAATGAAAAAAATTTTGTGATATTGATGGCAGGTGAACAAAAAGGAGTTTCCACAGACAGACTTAAACCTGCATTCCAGTTTCGCAGTGATAAGGAAACACTGAATGCAACCATCAGGCAAAGTGAACTAGTGATCAAACATAATAGGGATCTCCATACTAAACTGCCTGAAAACACTAACAACTAGAAAATCAGAATGGAAAACTAATATACAGAAAGTGATTCAACACAAAATCCAGAACACGAAAACATTCAACATAATTATGAGCCTGATTTAGAAGTTTGAACAGGTTACTCAAAAGTCAAAATCAAACAAAATTAAGAAGTCAGTCAGATTTAATGATGATATTTTGGTATTACAATTTAATCCTGATAATCCCATAATCCATCAAAACCGATGTAGGTCTAAAGGAAGTTTCAAAATTAAAAATATGCTTACTACCCGAAAATCTGCTTGTATAACATTGAGAGAGATAGAAAAACATATAAAATCCCATTCAGACCAATGAAAAATCATCACTGTCGAAAGATCGTTGAAATCATCTAAATGCTTGATCGACTCTTCAAAATACCAATCAAGTAGGCCATAATTATATTCGAACCAACGAATAATTGCGCCCAAATAAATTGATTTACTTCATAAAATAAAATCAATAAAAATACACTCGATAAAATGACTCTGCGTCTCATTAATTAACAACAGCTATGCACGTACCAATGACTTTCTAAAAATACGAATAAGGTTCAAAGAAGAATTCAAAATAATTTATTATTGGAAAAATTAACACGCATATTCACTCTCATGTGCTTGTGTTGGTAAATGAAATGTTGTGTACAAATAATGAGATGCGCATTTACCTGCAATATGAATTACCATTATCGTACATAGAGTAATACAATTTCTATCAAACAAATCTTAGACATGATGATTTCTCAACAGTAAATGGACCAAAATATATCGAATTTGGCATCACCTTACTCGTCTTGACATGACAAATCCCCTCTATGAAAGAAAAATGACAGATAAGATGAGAGAAAAATTGACAGAAGTTAACATACAAACTAAACGAAGCTTCATTCGCTTTCTTACTGTCTTGCTGATTGCATCTCAAATTTTTATCATATTTTCTCGTATCTTTTATATATCGTGTTTACACAGTTGCATTTCCTCTTACAACTCTTTCCTAAACATTAATTTGTTTTTCAATTTTTTTCATTTAGTTGACGTTTGTACCTTTTTTGAAAATTCTGTTCGAAAATTTTTATCTAATCATGTATGATCTACAACCATCTCAAACTTGGACAATCCTGATGGTAATGAGTCTGCTGAGAAACATTGGTCCAATGAGATGAGGCGACGCTGAAATGTGGACCATGAAAGGGAACTGGCACAACTAGAGGAAGAATTCTTCAGACCTTCCCCTCCAGCTTGCCCTTTTTGAGGAATTCAAAACGAAATGAGTTGCGCTACTCCTCATCATGTTTGTATTGTGAACACCCCTCTGGTCAAACAACAGTCATTAGCAACCCCAGTGAAAGTAAGCCTACTAGAAGTGGCAGTTAGATCCATTATCCCTCTCCCACTATAGATGGACAATGTACAACCTCCTTGTGTGGAAGTACGAGGACCGTTACCTGAGCTAGAGGTCAAGGTCATGCATCCATTAGACAATCCTGCACCTCAGGAAAATTCTCCTTGAGACATTACCCTTCCTTTACTGCGAGAAGAAAATAGCTCGCATTGTCTATCTCCTTACTCCTATGGCAATTCCAAACGGGGTCATGGTGGTGCTCCTCACCATAGAGGACAAAACAGTTGACAAAATTTTTATGCTTGACGCACCTCATGAAGGGAACAATATAAAAATGTAGGAGCCACACTTGCAACATTCCTATCAGACTGGGAAAGGGAGATACTAAACAAGGATTAGGTAAGCTACTCCCCCAAATAGGGTATGCAATTATCATTTTTGCGGGGAAAAAATAGAGGAGTACTATGGGGATCATCCTACATTAACAAACATGCGGACCAGCCAAAGCCGATGTCTGCGCAAGTAAATGATATGGACAAAGTCGGCGAAATTATTCGCCGACATAATAATTTATGAAAACATACACATCGTATAAATATATATATATATATATATATACGATGTGTAGTAGGGAAAAGCTACGAGAACATGTTCTCATATTATTTTTGGTGAGGCAATACAATCGCACATTCGTAGCACCCTCTAATGCTTCACCACGCTGTGCCCTAACTACTCACGCTGTGGCAGTGTAGGCAGCCGTGTGTTTGATGTGTTGGCTGCCTACATACTTAAATGGACACACAAGAAAGCCTTTTGACGTGGTGTAACTTACCTCGCCTTACAAAAACAAAATACAATTTATACTTCTCCAATTTTTCCATAATGACGTTAATTATTACTTTGAGAAAATTTTTCTGATTTTTTTAATCTGTTTATTGTTGTTTCTGTAAAATTTAGTTTTTTTGACATACGAGGTTTTTAAAGAAAAGTGACGTTATATACGATTATAACAATTTTTGAATCGACTCCAAAATATTTGTCCATCACATTGTATAACAATTTTCTAAAAATATTGTATCATAAATCATCATCATACGACATGCAATTACAACAAAATTTATAATTTTATAGGCTGTATGTAAGACTTCTAATATAGATGAATTTTAAAACTCCTTGCATAAATTTTATCACATAAATATACTAATCGTTTGAATAAGAATTTGAAAAGAATGAAACCATAAATCCCTAATCATATCAACTACACAAAATATGTTCATCATCTGCCTATATATACAAACAACCACAGTATAAATACATATTTTGAAAATTCTAAAAACTGAAAAAATAATAATCTTTGAAAAAATTTAAACATAGTACTGGTTGTAACCGCCAAAAGAGGTGGTAATGTACCTAGTTAGAACCACCTTCAGTGTTACACCATACACGAAATATCACGTACTTAAAAAGCAGTAATACTTCTAAAATAAATTCAAGTGTATCATCCACAGACTATTGTGGACCTTAACCTTGGTAAGAGACTCAATAATATTTAAAACACACGAGTAAGTTTATACATTTAATAAAATAATAATTCGTACATCAGAGTACATAAACATACGTTAATATTTATACATATACAATCACAATTCAACAAGCAAGACTACCTGTTCACTAGAGACTTCTACAAGAGAAGTTCCAGGTACTTAGAAGTAGCTGTCGAGGAACTGTGTCTTATTCCACTGAATCGAGGGATTATATACTCGTTCAGGGTACGAAAACGTACATGTCGGATAGGTAAATTGAGGTAGGGTGTTGTTATTATAGGGTTGTGATGACTCATCGAGTACTCGAGGGACAGGTACAATTAAGTCATGAATATACAGAAGGTATATCTGTATTTATAAAATCAAATACGGGTAATTTAGTGGTTGTTTATAAAGAGTTATAGGATGATTATTGTTGATAAATATCTATGTTTTTGGTATTTGAAAATGTGTGGACGAATATGTTTGTCATTTCTAAAAATAGACGAAAATATACGTTACACAATTCTCGGGGGGAAACAAAAAAAAATCAGGAAAAAAAAATTTTCCAAAGTCTATCCAACAAGTATGAAAAGAGAAGAAGGAGAAAAACCCTTCTTATTAATTATACATGGTTAAAATTATGTCATATAATGCGAGTATAAGTATATATGCTTAGAATAAAATATTTTATTTTGCGTAATTTTTACAATGCTGTGCTCTTTGTTAAATTAGTACAGTTTTGATGGGAGGTTAACTTTAAATATATCATAATAAAAATTAAAATAAACGAGATTGTACTTAACCACAATAAGAATATCCCATTGACAAAAGTTAGATAATCATTAAAATTTTGGTCAGGTATTTGTAGTTCAATGGATTTAATAAGTTGTTAACGGGAACAATGTGGGGAACAAAATTTTTCCATTTGGGGTTATAGACCTTTGTCGTTGCCAGGTCTATGGCAAGATCAAAAGGTTCTATAGAATCGGAAAAATATGTCCACAGTAGTGGTAAGTGATTTTCAATTTTAATAGTCTCTTCCAAAGATTCAGAGAGACAGGGGATTTCTATTGGGATAATTACTGTATTTTTATTATTTTCGTCAATATTTTCAATTTGGATATGACAGGGTACATCCAGAATAAAAGTTCCGGGGGAATCATTATTTATTTTTAGTTTTTCGGATATATTTGTAATGGAATTAGTTACAACAAGGGAATTAAAGTTTACGATAGCAAATTTAGTGTGTCCAATAGGATGCACTAATGTTTGGTTATTGTTAGGATTACATTTAAACGAGCAGGATTGTAATAAATTTTGATTTAAGTCTTGAAAGAAAAGATTCTTTGCACAAGAAGACAATTTATCACTTCCTCTATTAGACGGAAGGAAGCATAATGGTTTATCCGAGTTACAGTAGTGGATATTAGTTCCACTAATATAACGTACGGAGTTTGTTCTAATTTCATGTATAATCAGGGATGGTTCTTGATCCCAGCTGCACAATTCATTAGAATGACTTTTGAATGTGAGTGGAATGAAGTCGTAAATTTCGTATTTAGAATCTAATTGTTTTAGGGGAATTTTGATTTCTAATTCTAACGTGTTTTTAAAGAAATTGCAATTTACCAGTTCAGCATGATAGTAATTTTGAATATCCTTAATGGGGATTGCTAGATCAAGATCTAGATTTTTAGTAATATTCACAAGTTTAAGTATGTCTTTTCCTAATATTTCTTTCGAAATAATTGACGAGGGGATCATATGAGATTTACAAGACGTTAGGATGTTTGATAATCTTAACTGTGTTTATCAGGTAGTTATCATAGAATCCTTGTACATAATTTAGAGAAATTAGAAGTTCATGTTCTTCCAGTGAGTTTTCCATAAAAGAATTTGTATGCAAAATGAATTTTGACATAAAATTATTTGTATGGTCGATAAAACCATGCAGATTAGTGGACGTATTTACTAACGCTGCATGTTCGGTCAACAGTTGATTTTTTATAACATCATATTCTTCATTCAACGAAATTTTGTTAGCCAGAAAATTTCGTCCATCTAAAGTTTAATACTCGACAGAAAAAGCGTAGTGCATCTCCGAAGAAAGATCTGATCGGAGTGAATACGCTTTGTTTGCTTCGAATGGAAGTTGGCGTTGAATAGAAGTCTTGGATCATAGCGGTATTTTGTTCTTTAAGGTTTTTTATAGCGTATTTTAGACGTTTTGCAATTTCTGCATATTTGCAATTTTTCCAGGTTGTTTCATTGCACAACCGATGTTTAAAGTTTGTTGCTAATAGTTTATCTGATGATGCATGCAAATCTAGCTTAATAGAGTAAATTATTGGGGCAGATTTAGAATATACGAAAATATTGCTTATTTCTTGAAAATAAGCGCCAGTTGACGCCGTCGTAATCCTATATGGGTCAGACAATGTTCTTTGCACAATAGTAATCGAAGAAATAGTTATTGCGAAATAGAAAAGTAGATTCGTATACATTTTCTGAAACAGAAAAAATGCAACGTCCAAATTATTTACGATTCATTACGATTTTTAGGAGTTTTATTAGGACACAGGAATGCTGAGGTGAGGAGAGAATATCTTTTTTGCAGACGTTCGAAACAATGAATTTTGGTCATATATTAGTATAAATTCTAATAGGTCTAGCCGATCAGTTTGAGTTTGCAACCGTCTGAGTTCGTATTACTATTTGTTTTCCAAATTTTCCGTTTTATGTATGTTTACCGTATTATCATCATTATTATTTTTCGTATATTTTTTTTCCGAGTTTTATTTCAATTTTCATTTTTTTTTTCTAGTTCTGTGGAGTGCGGGTTGTGTTTTTAATCTTTGGTGCTAGTTCGTGTATTTTACTTTTTTTTTCTTTTATTACTTTCGTTTTTCTTGATTTTGTTAACACAACATGCCTATCACTTATATGAACGATAGAATGTTTGTTTCGCATGGGAAAGTGGACGCAAATGAGACCTGGTTTATCGGCAGCCAGGTTCTCACGAAGATTCATCCTTTTCAATCTTCTCCGTGTGAATCGCAACTTTTCTACTCATTGCACCGATTGTTTTCTTTATTTTATCGAGTTTCCAGCGAGGCCAACAGAGGAGTGTTTCTAAACAATTTTGAGCCACATCAAGTGCCTGAGGAGACCATTGAGGAAGATCTGAACTATTGGAGTCATTTGGTAAGGTTTGTTTGCTGTTCAAAGTGTGAAGAGTTCACAAAAAAACTGCTTTTTTCCTTACGAGTATTTTATCCTCGCGCCATGATGGTCGAGTTTGGGTACTCGAGGCTAAAGCTCGAGTTTTGTGGAAATCTTGACACCAGAGGAATGGTCAGCCTGGGGGTTCTCTCCGGGCTGTTGGTTGGTCTGCTTTGCATCTCGCAGCAGACCAACAAGGATGTTACGGTGGAGTACATTCACGTTGATAGGACATACCTTACCAATTTCCTCATTGGTCCAGACAAGGTTAATTTTGTTCGGTTCCTGAAACAGCACTATAAGCCACGCCTGGATGTTTCGGTTTTGATCGTTGGATTTCATATGGTTTGCCATTATGATGCCACCGAAGGTAACCGTGCTATGTCACTCCGAGGGGGATGGTTGCTAACTGATCCCACCATCTACTCATTCCTGTGGGATACTCCATCAGTCGAAGATATTGCCTCCACCGTGGATTCGAGTTCAGGTGAAGAAGGGGCATCGAACGACCACCACTCTCCAATGTCAACTGATTGCAGCGGTACCACCAGTGGGGAGCACCTCGCCGAGTTTCTCGAGGGCTATGTGGATATCTGGGCCATTAGTGAGTTTTTCTAATTTTATTTTACTATATTTATTTTTTTTAAGAATTTTGAATTTTCTTTGGGCCTGATGTTTTTATTTACTTATTATTAGATTTATTACAATAAGAGGTACTCGGGCAGATAAGAGAAGAGAGAAGAAAGAAAGAAAGAGAAAGAAAAAAACATCGTGATTTAAAAAACCTGTAGGTGCAGGTAATATACTTTACACACATCTACTCCTGTTTTTTCCGAGGGCAACCCCTTGGTTTAGGTAGAATTTGGGTTTGGATGGGGGTTTCTGGTTTTTTATTATTTTTATCAGAATTTGTTTCGTTATTTTTTCCGTCGATATTACGAGATTTATATGGTATTAATTGTCGTACGTGAACTGTTTCATCGTACGCCGTTTTATCATCCTTTTTGATGCGGATTATATAATTTAGATCCGTGACCTTTCTAACAATTTTATGAGGTCCGGTGTATTTTATTTTATTGTTCGCGACGTTTTTTGATTGATGCAGCAAAACAAGGTCGTTCGGCTTGAAGTCAATGATCTTGTGGTGCGCGTTATAATGTTTCGCGTTTTTTTTCGATGCTTTCTTTGCTAAGCTCGGCGTTTTTTCCCTCGTTTGAAGGAGATTTTCAATTTCTTCTTCACGAGTTGTATTATTTTTCGTGTGTTCCGGTATTTCCGGCAAATGTACTTCAGGGTTAAATCCATGAAGTAGGTAAAATGGGGATTTGTTATTTGAATGTTCAATCGGACTTATATTATATGCAAAAATAATTTTATTAATGGTCTCGATCCATTCTTTTTTGTTTGAATGGTCGTATTTTGACAGTGATTTTTTAATGACACCATTGATTTTTTCAACAAGTCTTTGCGATTGGGGGGAATAAAAAGAGGAGTAAATAATTTTGATATTATTCTCTTCGCAGAATTTACAGACGGATTCATTGGCAAAATGACCTCCGTTATCACAAGAAATTTTTCCTGGTGTGCCATACATATAACAAATAACTTTCAAATACTCAATTACGCATTGAGCATTTGGGTCTTTTGTTGGACGTATGGTACAAAAATTTGTGCTTTTGTCAACACCAACAAGCACGTACGAGTGTTCATACTCGGTATTAAATTTCCCTATGAAATCGATCTCTAAATGTGAGAATGGTTTAGGGTTTTTTATTTCTATATGCTTGAGGTAGCCAGACTCTTTCGGGGAATTTTGTGCCATTTGACACTCATGACATGACAATACATATTCTGTTATTTTTGTACCATGTTTTTAAAGAAAAACTGGTTTTTTATTTTATTTTTTGTTTTCTTAATTCCGAAATGACCTCCATACAACTGATCGTCATGTAGTTTTTTCAGAACTACCGGAATTAATTTCTCAGGGATTACCATAACCGCTTCATCATACGATGAGGTTGGGTTAGGTAATTTCTTTAACACATTATTTTCATTGAGAAAGTATAATTGTATTGTGCGATTTAATTTTCGTATTTTATTTTTATATTTTTTAATTTCGTTGTAATTTAATAACGAAATAACATTTTTCCAATGCGGGTCATTTTCCTGCATTGTTTTTAAATTTTCAGGTAATTCGATTTTTTGGAGAAGTTCAGAAGTTTGATCTTCTGTTTGGGGAAGTGATGTAATATCGGGATTTGCAATTTGCGGGGAGTCGGGTGTCACAGGAGGGATTGGGGTGATCTGATTGTTGGGATTTGACTCTCTTTTAAGAGCAGATCTTGTGACTACATTTGTAGTTTTATTGGGACAATTTTCAGAATGATTCAATTCATTCTGTGGGGTTGTGGTTTGTACCACAGGATAATATGGGAAAGTTGATGCAGGGGAAGGAGGGTAATAGTAGTTTTGAAACGTCGTACTTGGGTAGTACCACGTATTTTCGTTTTGATAAAATACCGGGTTTAATGGGGCCGAGTTGCATTGTGAATTCTACATAGAGTATTCACATTTTTCTCTTCATCTTGAAGAGCATATTTTTTATCTACTAAAAATTCACCTTTCTCAAATGTAATTTCGTCTGGTTCATCATGAGGACGAGATAACATATCAGCCATACAATTGTTTTTTCGGCGATATGTTTAATTTGGAAACTATATTTGTTTAATTTAGAGATTAATCTAATTAATCTTGGGCTTGGAGTATTGAATTTCTGATGGTAAATCAGAGGCTTATGATCCGTGTATACTACAAAGCGTAATGACAGTAAGTATCCACGGAAGTGGGCTAATGCATTTGTAATTGCTAACATTTCCAAGTCAAAAGAACATATTTTTGACTGGGCAGGTTGGACTCTTTCTGAGAAGTATCTAACTGGATGTTTATGCTTCGTAACTGGATTAGTTTGCAGCAACACTGCACCTAATGCAATTTTTGAAGCGTCAACTTCTACACAGGTTTCCAATTTTGGATCATAAATTGCCAATGCAGGTTTGGAAATCATTATTTCTTTTAATTTTTCAAAGATTTCAAGATGTTCTTGATTTAATTTAATTTTGGCATTTGATTTGCTATCTGTTCCTCTTAGTAAGTTAGTAAGAGGGGCAGTAATTTTAGCTAAATTAGGAATTAGTTTCCTATGATAATTTATTGATCCTAAAAATGATCGTAATTGTTTTAACTTATTAGGGGGATTTAAATTTTTAATTGCCTCAATGTTTTTATTTAGTGGGCGTAATTCATTATATCGGACAGTATGTCCTAAGATTTCGATTTCATTCATAGCAAATTGACATTTTTTTGTTTTTATTTTTAAATTTACTTCATTTAATCTTTTTAGCACTTCTCTTGTATTTTCAAGACATTCTTCGAAAGTTTCTCCAAAAATGCAAATATCGTCCAGGTAACATACCATTTTTTTCCAGAATATATCATGGAATATGTCATCCATGATGGTTTGGAAAATGGACGGGAATAGCTATGGGTAAATGCATACGTATCCAATTCCATCCACATTTATTCCAGTGTATTGTTTAGATTCTTCCGTGAGAGAAATCTGTAAATATCCACTGTTTAAATCAATCGTTGTAAACCATTTCTTATTTCTTAAGTATGGCCAAATAACATCGATCATTGGGACACGATTATTATCCATAATGATTCTTTGATTCATTCTTCGGTAGTCTACTAATACTCGGTAGACTCCATCTGGTTTCTTTTTTACAAATATAGGGGATTCAAATTTTGATTTTTGTTTTTTTAGAACACCTACTTTTACTAGGTCATCAACTAGTTTATGTAGGGCCTCATGTTCTGCGTGTGAGAATTTAAAATTTCTACACCACAGTGGGGTTTCGTCGTCTACTTGGACAACTTGTTCGGGTACTTTACAAACAGAGACTTCGTCTGTTTTTCCCATAAAAATATTATTAAACTCATTAATTGTTTCATACATTTTTATTTTTTGTTCAAGCGAAAGCTTTGGATTAATCGGGATAGGGTTTCCTCGATTATCCTTAAAAATAGTTGTTTCAGTAATTTTTTCTATTTGGCAGGAATTAATTTCTACTGCGCTACTTAATTCAAATTTTCCTAAGTATTCGGCTTTATAGATCACGTGAGGTCTGTTATTATGATTAACAGCCGCTATCGTGTCTTCTGATACGATTACAAAGAAATTATGTTTTTCTTCCATGGATGTTTCACACAGAAACTCCAGGTGCTCAGGCAAAGTTGCTAAAATTAGCACAGAATTTGCCTCTATTTTAAAAGTTTGGGGGGCATAATATTTAAAGGGCTTAATATAACCTAACTAATTTTCTTTTTCAATAGGGTAATTGTGACATTCAGGCATGTCAAAACATCGCTCTTCATCACCACACAGTAAAGTGAATTTGTTTTTCAAGAAGTCCATTTTAGCTTTATGGGTTGATAAAAAATCGTAACCCAATATGACCAGGTTCTACTAAATTTCGGACAACGAAGGTGGGATGTGGGTAAATGCAATGATCAATGGAAAAAATCACATTGGTTACTCCTATGACCTCAAGAGGTTGGCTATCCGCACCACGAAATCTTATTTTAGTTGGTAGAATTGGTTCCGTAAAATTGACTTTCTTTAAAACTTTTTCATCAATAAATGTCTGTTCTAAACCTGGATCGACTAGGTAAAGTATTTGTTTACCACTAATGGCAAAAGGGAGGTGAAATTTACATTGGGTTCTGCAGTACCCTTTGTTTTGAAATTTCTCCTCACTAACATTGTTAACCTGTTTCGATTGTTTGTTCAAGACATCCCTTACAGCTGACAAATCACCTGTAAGGGGGGCACTTAGTTTTTTGAGCAATTATTTTGGCAGGCCTGGGGGTTTGATGTTTGGAGGTAATTTTGTTGTTGTGGGGCTGCCATCAATTTGAGTATTTGCAGCCACATAAGGGAGGTTTTGGGGGGTATTAAATGAGATTCCAGACCATGCTGGAGCGTTGTTCCAATTTGGAAGGGCAAATTGGTTCTAACTTGGGATTCTGTTGGAGTAATGTCCATTATTATTTCTAGGAAAATTGTTCCTATGAAAATTTGGATTAAAGTTTCTGCCTTTATAATTAGGATTAAAGTTTTGATTATTATTCCAATTTCTGTTTTGGTTGTTTTGGTTCCAGTTTTGGTTCTGGTTCCAATTACCATTATTATTATTATTAGTATTATTATTATTATTATTATTCCTATTTTGATTTTGGTTTTGATTTTGATTTTGATTTTGATTGTGATTATAATTATTTTGTTTATTATTATTATTTTTATTTTGGGGATTTTTGTTTTTTCTGGATTCCTGAAATTTCGAAATGTTCGCTATTGTAGCGCTCATTTTTTCCATCTCAGCTTTCCAGACTGGATCGGATGATACTAAATTTACATTTTTTTCAGTTTTCTTATCCGTTTTTCCAGCTTTTAATTCTTCAATAGTTTTTTCAAGTTGATCGATTTTTTTCCTTAAAAGGGAATCTGAATGTTCAAATACTTTATCTTTGAATTCTAAGTATTTAGAGAAGGCCTTATCAAGTTCTTGAATTGTTTTAGGTTCCTTTTTAATTAGAAGTACTCTTTCTTTTTCAGGAAGGTTTGGCATTATTTTTTCGATTATTTTTTCTTCAGAGATATCTGGTTCAATTTGTTTTAAAATTCTTTTTACGAACATAATGTATGCAGGGAAATCAGCTTCGCCATTATAATTTCTTTCGTACAGTATTTCGCGTAATTGGGGTTTAGTCCTAGTAAAGACTTCCAAAATTTTTTGTTTTGTATTTTGCCAATTGTTACATTCGGGGTTTGCTTGAATTCTGTCTTCAAACATTTGTTTAGCGAGGCCTGAAAATGCAATTCTTATTTTTTTGAATTTCATATTGGCATCCCAATTGAATGATTCCGCCTCATTTTCAAATCCAATTAAAAATGACATGATATCTTCAGTTGGGGTGTGCCCATATAGGGAAGGTCTGATGTTTACTGCAGCCTTTCCTGACATTTTATTTTCTACAGGGGGAATAAAATTTTCTAATATTCTAGTTTCAAGTTCTGGGCTGAGAAAATCTTTGTCAGACTTTTCTAAGCACTCAGTAATATTGTCAAGGTTAATAGCTGACCTAACTCTCGGAAATGGTGTGGGATTATCCAAATTTTCCAAAAGTGGCGTTGAAGTAGTGGAAGGATTAAAATATTTTCTTATAATAGGGTTTTCTAATTCGGGGATTTGTTCACGAGGTTTTCATGTTGTTTGTAAAATTATTTTTATATTTTCAGGAGTTAATAATTTTTGTATTTCTTTACTAGATTTAATTTTTAATAGGATATCCTCTTGGGTTTTTATACGAGACAAATATTTTTTATCAACTTCGATATTTAAATTTTGACATACATTGATTAGTTCGAAATTTTTAGCTTCGATAAGCCAAATTAAATTTGTTTTAGTGGTATTGGGCTCGTATAAATTTTCCCAAGTTTCATTCATAAAAATAAATTTTTCCGCGATTCTTATATTTAAGGCAGGGATGCGAGTTGTAATTAATATTAATTGTTACTTTGTTTTTCTTTTGTTTGAACAGGAGCTTGATGGATCCGTTGCCATTTTTTATCGCCGAAATCTTCACCTTGATTCCTTGTAAATACACCTGTTTTTATTTTTGTATAATAAATATCCTTGGTTGGTTTTGAAGTTCGATTTTTCTTTTCACTACTGGTCTTTTTCCACTTGCAGATAACCTTTACTTCCTTTCCTCAAGAGCGCACCTTACACGTTTCTCATTGAGTACTTAACTAGAGTTTTTACGGTTAGAGCAAAGTACTTCGAACCAGAGGAATTGAAACAGCAGCTTGGACCAGCAATTCAGTCAAATAGGTACTAGAGTGAGAGTTTGATTTGCAATAGCAGACCAGTTGGGCGCCAATAATGTAACGGCCAAAAGAGGTGGTAATGTACCTAGTTAGAACCACTTTCAGTGTTACACCATACACGAAATATCACGTACTTAAAAAGCAGTAATACATCTAAAATAAATTCAAGTGTATCATCCACAGACTATTGTGGACCTTAACATTGATAAGAGAGCCAATAATATTTAAAACACACGAGTAAGCTTACACATTTAATAAAATAATAATTCGTACATCACAGTACATAAACATACGTTAATATTTATACATATACAATCACAATTCAACAAGCAAGACTATCTGTTCACTAGAGACTTTTACAAGAGAAGTTCCAGGTACTTAGAAGTAGCTGTCGAGGAACTGTGTCTTATTCCACTGAATCGAGGGATTATATACTCGTTCAGGGTATGAAAACATACTTGTCGGATAGGTAAATTGAGGTAGAGTGTTGTTATTATAGGGTTGTGATGACTCATCGAGTACTCGAGGGACAGGTACAATTAAGTCATGAATATACAGAAGGTATATCTGTATTTATAAAATCAAATACGGGTAATTTAGTGGTTGTTTATAAAGAGTTATAGGATGATTATTGTTGATAAATATCTATGATTTTGGTATTTGAAAATGTGTGGACGAATATGTTCGTCATTTCTAAAAATAGACGAAAATATACGCTACAGTGGTCATTTCTCCTAGCGTACATTATAATTAAGGTACCTACATATAGCTTCAACAACACATTTTATTATCGTTCCCATTGTTCATTTAAATGGACGTGAAATCTGTGCATCATTCCTTAAGAAACTATTATGAGTATTGAATAATTATGTAAAAAGCTTAAAATTTTCCTCAAATGTTCCTCAACTATATCCCATAACAAAACTTCCACTTTCTTAAAACTTCTTCCTAGTTTCACACTCATACTTCCAAATAAAAATGCAATTGTTTGTCGCATGAGGCTACCACCCCTATTTTTCTATTTTTCTAATAATAATTAAAATATTTCTTTCTCTTCTGGCTGGTTTCAAATAATAATAATATTCGTATATAATAGTTTTTACCGTGGTTTTTTCATGTTCACTCCTTTTTATTTCATATTCATTCTTCTCACTACCTTTCTTATCTCATCCTCTGTCTTTCTCTCACATATTTTTGTTCTCTCTCCCACTCATAATCACAGTCATTCACCTTCTAATATATCGATATTTTTCAACTTACATTCACAAATTTTCTAAATTTTACTTGTTCTTTGGATTTTTCATGTTTCATCTTTTGGTTTTCATTTCATCTCACTCACCTCTCTTATCTTAAAACTTGGTATACATATATATTTTTTCATATTCTCCGCCGAATTTTCTATAGCATTCTATGTCCATATATTTTTCTATTATATTCTATTTTATTTTATTAAAAATCTCGGAGGGAGAATCTGGCTTACAAGCCAGTTGTTTTTCAAAAGCTCACTGAGCAACATGTCTTGTACTTTTTATTACTTTTCTCCTTGGTTTAATACATTCATTTATTTTTTGAAAATGTGTTAACTTATTAAAAGGCAATAGGCAATAATTTGGTGGTGTGGTTCTTGATATTCAACTGAAGCAGAATGGCAGCATGTAAGTACATTTTTATGGAGTTCCGAGGTACACAGATATTAAAAATATAGTCGTTCTACACTGACATCGGGTCTACAAATTCTGGTAGGCTGAGCCAGTCGGTGGTAACATTTTGAGGTTGCCTCCCTTTGCAAATGAGATATAATTTGTGTGTCTTTCAGTCGTGGCCGTGGTTTTATAAAAAATAATGTGAAATCTGTCAGTTAGTGAGTCCTTAGTAGGCCCCCCTGGCATACCACATGTTCTTCTTCAAAAAACCTTTTCACAATATAAACGTTAAAAATGAATTGATCGATTTAAATTTTGAATATAATGTAAATAAGACATATCTAACTCAGTTAATGATAAAAATATTTCAAAATTCTTAGAAAAAAAAAAAAAAACTTTGAAACATTTTGGGTCAAGTATAAGTATGTACTTAATTTAACATTATATTTCATTCAACCATATTTATCAGTCCTAATTTCTAGTTTATTAAAATTTCTCAAGCCTACAAAAAATATGAATAGAACATTAGTGGTATCAAATTTACATTTTCAACAGAAAAAAGTTTTTGTGGAATCGAACTTACAGTGAAACTATTTAAAAAAATAGTTGACTGAAATATGAGTAAAGAAGTTTTAACAGGTAATTAAGTTATTGACTGATTTATATTATCTATAGATGGGTACCTAATTTTCGTATTATAATCATCCAGCTGATGTTCCTCTTTTTTGCAAACGTTAATTTTTACTTCAAGCATTTAAAATAATAAAAACCAAACATAGATAATGGGGGCCAGTATTTGTATTTTTTGCATCATAAATTCTATTCTTACAAAACGCTGGTTCACAAAAACTACAGTAAGTACAAAAATTTTCAGGCCATTCAAAAATTCATCTATAATTAAGTATTTCTTTTCAAAAATTCTCAATGTTAAAAGATAATGGTCTTGGAATATAAAAATAATACCTTCTACTGTCTTTTAAGGGGGAATAGTGATAGGTGTTATTTTCATAATTTTTATAATCAGAGGAGTAACTTTTTTGATAATTTAAATTTTTTTCCACGTTTTAACAATTTTCTTCTGGTTACTCTTGCTTCCATTTTTAGAGAACTTTACATCACTTAAGGAATCAGTAGTTCATGATTTACCATGTAAAAATTTCCATAATTTTTTCATTTTTCATTAAAATTAGTTCAATTGAATTTTTAAATATTCTGAATAAGTCCCTTGCATTTAGCTGGAAAGCTTAACAATTTTTTTTGCTTACAGTGAAATGTGTTTTAGATCAATTATCGTTAAAAATAGAAACATTAAAAAAGTGTGTACAAATAATTTACGTAGAACCTATAGCAATGAAACTTCCAAAAAACAATTGAGATCAACATTATTTTTCTTTTCTACATTTGATTCAGATTTATAAAAATATAAAATTACCAAATGACCTCCACTATATTTAAAAACACAGACTGAAGATGGATTGTAACTCTGTGTCAAAAATAATGTATTTTAGAAATCGAATTGCAGTACATTCTAATGATGTCAGATTTACATTTAGTATGTATATATTAAGTATAGACAGTGGAAATCAGATTGAACACAGTGCGTAATCTGGAAGTCACTCAGAATTACGAATAAGTGCGTATATACAGTTATACACATATATACACATAAAACAAATTAGGTCAAAATGGGAAAATGATACCAATCATTTTATTTTCTCAGAAAACGGATAATTTTCATCATCTCCAACTCTAACCTTTTTGTGAGGTCAATTTTAATACTTCGTTTGCAAGAAAAATGCGTAAAATTGACGTGAAATTATTTTTAAGTAAACGTCGAGGTCGATAGATTACGGTACACCCGCATGATTCGAGTTGGGTCGATAATTAGATACGAACGTTAAAAAAAGTACCTTAAAAAAGTATATAAAGAGATACACACACGTTTACAGAGAAAAACTGAGGGAGAGAGAGAAAAAAATCAAACACATATAATTCACATTTTTAAAATTACTCTCATATGTACAGGCTTCATAGTCTACAGAATAACCCAGTTCTCAAAACCGTTTTGAACTCCTCGAACAAAAAAAAAAGACAGGCCACAATCACCTTTAGCAACAAGAATATGGATTTTTCTAGCTTTGGTTTGCCAACTCCAGGCGATGATTAGGCTATTTGTCATACGTCTTAAAAAAACGTTTCTCATCCGTGAACAAGTACCTACCTGCCATGTTGTTGAATTCTCCTACTGAAATGTAGAATGAAAAACTCTAGCGCAGCAATACTTCGCTATAGAACCCAGTTGGCCAAATTTCATTCATAATTCAATTTAAAAAAAAAAAAATTTAAACAACTTGAAATATTGTAAAAAAATATCGCTAATAATCGATATTTGAATAAATAGTTATGACATCTCATAGAAGTAGAGGAAGACAAATTCGATGTAATTAACAAAATAATAAAGTTGCTCACGAAGTTACATCTCAGAAGTGTGTAATTGCAGCAAAGAAACTATACAAAGTACAGAGTATGTAATATATGTAGGAAACAAATATGTAAAGAGATTCACAAAGGAGCATTGGAATGAGTATTAGTGTAGTAGGGAGTACAAAAGTATAAAACTGTTTATAGAAAGGTAGTCAGAACAAAAGTATATAAGTGTTAATAGAAAGATAGTCAAGTGTTTGCAGGAGTGTGAGGGGAGGAGGGCTAAAACACCCTCTGCAATACTTTGAACTGATCAAGACTGTAAGAGATTAAACAAAGGTTAATAAATTGTACAATACATATTGACGTTAAATAAAATGGTTACATTACTGTGAGGTAAAAAATAATTAGAAATGAATAAACATGAAAAATAGACACAAAAATCATAATAAAATTGAAATATTGAAGAAAGAACATAAAAATGGTAAAAGGTAATTTAAAAAATGGTAACTAAAATGAGAAAAGTAACACAAATTAGTAAGTACATAAATTATTTATATTCATAGATTTTATGTTTCAGATTAATGAAATAAAATATGAATTAACAAGATCAACAAATGAGGATAAATGATTAAATACAGGTAAATGAATTATATTATTTAAAATAATGATTATATTATGATATTAATCAGTGAATTAATTTTTTTTTTCAGATGTAGATCAAGTTGTGAATTTGATGGAAATGATTAGGGATCAACATATACGGATATTCAAGAATTTGATTTTTTGGAAGAATGTGCTGTCTACTGGATAAAGCTTTGGTAAGTAGGTCAGCTAGTTGGTCTTTTGTTGCTATTTGTTCAAATTTGAAAACCTTGTCCTTGTGTGCTCGGCCTAATCCGTAGCACTTTATTATTAAAGCTTTCAATCATTTCTAGCCACCTTGAAAAATTACATGGATAATGGAAATGTTATCTTTGAACATCCTGACTGGAGTATCAATCTGAAAGAATTCACAATTAAGAAGCCATGCAACTTCAATGTCTTCAAAAGCATCATGTACAGCTGTTAATTTGGAAGCAGTGGATGATAATGCATGTATGTTTTGGCAATTAGCACAAATTTACTAAATCATTGTATATCTCGATCAGTTATCTGTGTATTGACATGCCTTTTTCTAATTGATCCATGTTTATAATAGGTTCATTGTCGATATCAGGAGCATAGAAGGTGTGAATGAAGGTGGAAATACCATCAGAATTTGAGTAAGAGACAAGAGCTATGTCTATAGCTGACTTCAAATACTTGATGATTTGGTACACAGGATTTTTCTGAATGGAGTTAGAGCAATTTTGGAAATGAGAAAGGTAATTTACAGAAAATACAGGATCTGGCTTAAGGCCTCTAGCAATGTATAAAAGTGCATTTATCATGGTTCTATATTCTCTGTCATCTATTCCATTGGATTTTCTCAATTTTAAGCTTATCTCCTTAGGCATTTTTGGAAGTAAGCTTGATAATTTGTGATTCTCTATTTCTATCTACTTCAAAACTCACAAAATGAGTCTGGTTGTTGATCACTTTCATTGTAAAATGAGTGTCAAAATGATCAGTTGTTTCCTAAACCCATTCTGAAGAGTTTATTGAAAGGAGTACATCATCAACATTAATTATCATAACGGCTATCCCACCTGATTCATCTTTATGGATGTACACACATCTTTCAACATTGGATTTTGAAAATTTGGAATTTGAAAGGTGAGAATCTAGTGACAATCAAATTTTTACATAATGTTTTCAAACCATAGACAGATTTTTTTTTAATTTCAATAATTTTGATTTGTCGATGCTGCAACCTAAAGGGATGTTTAAATAGATGTCATTCTTGATCTGAGAATTCAGACCAGCAGTCTTCACATTGTATTCCACTAAATGTAAGTTCAACATATTTGTGATGGATGAGAGCCATCAAATTAACTAGAACTGAACAACAGCTGCACAAGTTTTAGTCATACAAGTATTCAGATCTATTCAATAAAACCTTTCATAACAAGTCTTGTCTTCAGGCAAACAACAACATTTTCATTGGCCTTGGCTGCAAGAATCTGACATGCATTGATTGGTTTAACATTACAAGATCAGACCACAACTCTCCAAACTTTAAGATCTAACATAGATTGGAACTCATCATTGACAGCTTCAAACCACCCATCCTTAAATGGATTGTTGAAGATATCACTACGAATAACTGGCATACAATCTTCTAAAAAAAAGGGATGTCATCTGAGGCATTTTTATTATATTAATACAATATATAGCCTCAGTTTCTTAGATGAGGGGCTTGACTTGTAAAGAATCTGGCTTCTTAGTAAAATCACACAATGCTTTCATCTCCTCAAACTTAATATCACAGGATTTATAAGAGCACATTCTAACAGATCAATAATTTGATATCCAAGATTAGTGAAATCAACTAATATAGTTTTGAACAATCAGGGCAAAAATTTATAATCTAGATGCTCCTCCTCTTTCTTCTTTGGTTGCTCCATCAGAACATGCTTGTGAGCAATGGCACTAAATCATCGAAGGTGAGAAATATCTGGTTTAGTACCATGAAATTTTTCATATGGGGTGATGTTTCCCTAATTGATGAGAGAAGGACTTCTGTTTAAAATATGCGTAGCAGCTAATACTATCATAGACCAGAATCTAAAATATACTCTGGCATCATAGAGTATTGCCCTTACTGTTTCAAGCAGTATTTGATTTTGCCTTTTGGCGATAGCATTTAATTCAGGAGTGTATGCAATGCCATCATCAAGCATTATCCTTTTTTTGGAGTAGAATTGAGTCATTTTTGAACCTCGATATTCTTCTGCTTGATATGTTCAAAGAACATCTATGGGATCTTGAGGAAATTTTGTATGGTATGACTGATAATATCCCCTAAATTTATTGAATGCTTCAGACTTTTCCTTATGGGAAATAATAACATGTACTTCGAATAATGATCCATAAATGAAATTATAAATTTTTTACTATTGTAGGCTTCTTGAAAATTACCCATAATGTCAGATGAGATTACTTCTATGTGTCTAGTAAGCCTTTTTCTCACAACATGGTGGCCTAATCTAGTTGACTCGACTTTAATACAGATTTCACATGTGGCTAAGTCTAAGTCATCATCTTGAACTGTTAAATTTTGAGGAATACCTACAGTGACTTTAGATATAACCTTTAAGCTTGCTACTTAGATGTCGTAATAGTCTGTGCCTAAGTATTTTAGACTTATTAATGTTCTTTTTGTGACTACTATTCATTCCAACAGTCTCCCCAACAAGGTCATCCTCACTTCCAGAATTAATATCCTGTATGGTGGCATCTACAACAGAATCTTGTAAATTTTAATTTGTGTTAATGTTTTCCTATTCATATTGTGGTTCATCTTCATACTCTTCTTCAATGTAATTAAATTCATATTTTAATCAGCTGTCTGACCATCCCAATTTATGTTTGATTGAGTAACAGGCATGGAAACCAAATTCTGACAGACCTTATCTTCCTGAACAATTTCATAATCAATGTAATACATGGATCCTCTATTAGGAGAGGTTGTGGGAATCTCACCAATTTTTTTATTGATAATATCCACATGATCTGTACCAGAGATAATCTTAAAAGTTTCAGACTCTTTGATTTTAGCACCTGACCAAATATCAATAGTAAGATCCAGATTGTGATAAACGTCTAGAGGGTGAATTGTGGTAAATTCTGCGTTGGAATTTTAGACATTTATGTATATATGTATATATATATATATATCCAACATACATGGGATTAACAAAGACGCCTTTTTAGCCCATTGAGCCTTATGAGAATTATCATATTTTTGAATGTTACTGAGTTTACTGAGGTCATTGACAATATAGTCCTCTGCTCCATTATTGGGTAACATTGTATCATTGTATATAAATGGTTCTTAGGTTTCCGACTTTTAATACTGTAGAGTACTTTCGCCATTGAAATTCTTCTTCTAGTTTTCTTCTAGTTATTCATCAATGCTCAGTTTATTGGGATTTGAGTGCAGCATCATGGCATATTTAACTCCAAAATTTAACTTATCATTGGACTTATTTTGAGAATTTTGTTATTTGTGCTTTAAAATTTCAAACTGTTATTGAGGGGTTTTGGAGTGTTATTTTGTACTGGCTTTTCATTATGGCATGTATGAGACATATGTACTTTTTTATTGCACCTGTAATAAGTAACATCCATTTTTTGACTTTATTCTTTTAAAGATAATTATTATTAATAGGGATTTTGTACTTGTTTAAATAATTTTCACTCCTATAGTTTGAATTCAAATTGGAATATTGTTTCAATTATTTCAAAAATTCCTATTACTTTGCATTGGTTGGTATGAAGGCTTGGGGTAATCAAATCGTGGGAATATTTTTCTTGAATAATCTACACGATCATTATTTTCTAAGATCATTTTTACCAATCGTACAACTGTTCCTTGGTAACCTTATAAATTATAAAATTCAAAGACAACAAGTATCATATTTTTTGTATAACGACATCATAATCTAAACTATTTCATCTTCTTTTGCAAAGGGGTAATATGCCACAAGACTAGGATTTTTGTACCTGTGCTAACCAAATCTGAAATATTAACAAAGGAATATTAATTTGTCCTGAATGACTTACAAGTAAAGAAATAAAAAATAAAAAATAAAAGTCCACAAAGAGCACCTAAGATCACATGTTAAAGATGAGATTTGACACTTCCCTCAATAAGAAAATGGAAAAAATAACTGAGACTGTATAACCCAAATAAATTTCAATGATACAAAAAATCAATAAATAAAACAAATATATGCTATCAGTAGTAAAATACCCAAAAGAAATAATAAATAATTAGGGAAAACAGGGGGAAAATGAATTCAAATCTTGATCGCAGCATCAGAAAACCCTAAATTCAAAAATAAATTAATCTCAAAAAAATATTTAGAGAGGATATGATTTTATTTTCCAAAATTATTTTATAAAATCCAATTGAAATTAAATTGATTCAAGTAAAAAAAAATCTCAAATAATAAATCAAATAAAATAAATTATGCGAAATAGGTTTCGAAATAAAATAATTTCATTAAATTTTTGACTAAGTCTTTGTTCATATAAACAAAATCACACGAGATAATTTCAACTATGTTCAAATGACAAAGTTAGGCAAAATTCAAAAATATGAGAGATCAGGCAAAATAGTGGCTTTAATATGAAAACTGCACCAACAAATATGACATATAATTATCAATAGAAATATAAGAGTTTGTTGCACTGAACAATGGTACAAGTATAAGAGTTTGTATGAAAGAACAAAACATGCAGAGCTTAAATTATGGAAAGTTTGCAAAAAAAATGGAACCAACTTGATGAAAACTGTCCAATTCCAATTATTTTTTTGGCTAAAAATATCCCAAAATTACAAGAACTTCAGATGAATATATAAAATTTTTATGTGACAATTAATAAAATACAGAAAAATACGAAATGTTACAAATAAAATTTTAAATACCTTGTGTTATAAACTAACTTTTTCTACTAAGTATGATTTTTGAGTATGGTGACCAATTTTATGACTTTGAAGACCAATTGAAGTTGAATTTGATGATAATTGTTGGGAGGAACCAGCTTATAATGATTTCTACTACAACTTTGATGAATTTTTATGACTTAGAAAACAGTACTTTGATTGTTTGAGGATGGAACTTTGATGAAATTTTGATTGATTTTGACAAATTTTAGTTGACAATTTGTACCAAAATGACTATTACAGATAATTTTTATAATTTGGAGTTAATTTTGAAATTGTAATTTCACACTGCAGAGTAATTTTCCATACATACTCCATTAGCTCAAAATGATGTTTTGTTTATTTGACTTTGACAAATGAGTTCCACACAAGCAGGGAGGCAACTAATAACTTTGCAGACTTCAAGGAAACACAAGCAGGGGTCCTGATAAGTTCAGAAATCAACGACCATCTTAAAAATTCAATAACCTGGCCAGACTCTATACACTAACAGGGCAAAAATTTTTTCAGCAAACAACAAAATTACTACAATTTTAGTGAGTTGCAAACTTTTTACCAAAAGGATGTGACTCAAAAATGTATTAGAAAATTAAGTTGGAACTGAGTTAACCAGATTTTAAAAATTTTCATGAAAATAATGTAAAATCACCATTCAAAGTACCTAGTTATATTTGGTGAAATATTTCAATTCATTGAATAATTAAAAATTGTTTTTTGTTTGTTTGAGAGTATGAAAATCTGTTCCAAGTGATGCTACCATATAGAAGTTGAGCAAGATAGATTCGATGTAATTAATAAAATAGTAAAGATGTTCACAAAGTTACATCTCAAAATTATGTAATTGCAGCAAAGAAAATATGTAAAGTACAGTGTATGTAATGTATGTAGGAAACAAATATGTAAGAAGGTTTACAAATGAGCGACAGAATGAGTATCAGTGTAGCCAATAGTAGGTACAAAAGGGTAACAATGTTTACAGAAAGACAGTTGAGTGTTCGCAGGAGAGTGAGGGAAAGAGATTTGTGGTCCAACAATTATCAAAAACTATATACATTGATAATTATGGACATCTTTAAAACAAATATTGATCTATAGATGTTTTAATGCTGAAAACTGATTTTCCAAGACTTTTTTGTTTTCTACATTTCTAAGAAACTACTGAACCAATAGGCACCAAACTCCTATCAGATCGGTCCAAGTAAGGAATATATTTTGTAAAAATGTTAGCTCAATCATTTTTATGGTTTTCTCAAAACCCTGGACACAAAATTTTTTCATACAAATTTTCATCTTCAGTTTTATCAGAAACTACCAAATTAACAGACATCCAACATTCATTAGACTTGTAACAACATAAGGATGAACTATCGTGAAAGTTTTAATCCCATTACTTTTGTCATTTTTTGGGGATCCTGGAAAAAATACTTTTTCAGGAATTTTTTTTCCTGTTTTCAAAGAACTAACAAATCGATGAGCACCAAATTTCTTTCCAACCCTTTTCCATATGATAACTACATTTTGCAACAATTTCAGCCCTACCTGTTCGGTAATTTTCTCAAAACCTTAAAACATAAAAATTTTTTCAGCAATTTTTTTCCCCAGTTTTCTAGGAAACTACTAAACTAATACGCACCAAACTTCTGTCAGACTTACACCAACATAAGAAAAATCCATCGTAAAATTTCAGCTCGATTCCCTTGTCATTTTTTCAGAACCCCGGAAAAATGACTTTCCTAGAAATGTTTTGTTCTCAAGTTTTCTTAAAAACTAATAAACTGATGGGAATCAAACTTCTTTCAGATCTGCTCCAATATAAGAACTGTCTCCCATGAAAATTTCAGCTCTATCTATCATTTGGTTTTCTCAAAACTGTGAACACAAAAATTTTGGTCACACGTGTATACATCATTATTACACATAAAAAATATTTAGGTCAAAATGGGAAAATAGTACCAATTATTTTCTTTTCTTATGAAACGGATAATTTTTACTATCCCATCATCTCCACCCATAATCCTTTTATGAAGTCTATTTTAATTCTCCATTTGCAAGCAAACTGGGTAAAAATGAAGCCATTTCAAATTATGTGTTATAACCTTCCTTGTGAAAATTCTGTAGGTTATTGACAGGTTGAATAACGTTAGTTAAGTTTTATTGATTTTAAAGCATAAAAGATAGAACAATATTTCAAATGTCTCTGCCATGCATCAATCATGGTAAGTGTGTATTTTCCAGAAGTGTCAAATTTTGTAACGGCTGCCATTCGAAAAACAGCGGACCGATGTGGAATACCTTGTCGTGAGAGATATTCACACTAGAAGGTCTTCAACAGTATTTGCGTGTTCTGCCACTTCATACGGTTAAGTATAGGAGAGCCAAATCCTCGGCAAACACTGGCGATTTTTGAGCCGGTTCTGAGAGTTTATATACAGGATTTGGTACACGCACACAGACACACATGTATACGTACATGTACGTAATTATGTCATGCGTTACGTCGTTTCTTGCCTCTGTCGAGGTGATAAGAAACGACGCAGCGCGTTTGGTACCAGGCCATGACATCACCGAGATTGTTATCAGGTAATTGATCTCAGCCCGTGCAATGTATCTTAACTATACGTACGTACAGGTACGAACATACAAACGCACCAGTGTAAGTTTGTTTAACGTCATGAAGACGATTGTTGACAGCCTTTGGGCGTCGACTGTCATCGAGGGGTGCGAGCCCCTGTTACCTCATACGAGTATTGTCCCCACAACTGATTTCGCTCAAATTCATTACCAAACCAGTCCCTAATAGTCTCCAATAGTCATAAAAATTTCAAGTTAAAATTTTTTAATTTACGGGAGCTATCGTGATGACAACATGGTGGGTTTGCAATATTTTGAGAACACCTTCCTGCGAAACTAGTAGGTAGATGAATTTCAAAAAGTTTAACACAAATGTGTAGCGTATGAAAGCTTCTAACATTACTAAGGTTAAACTGCGAAGGTTCCAAACACAAAAAGTACCAAAATGAGCAAAAAAGTGACCTATATAACTGTGATCTACGACAATTCAGAATCGGCGCTTTTCCACAGGTCCTGCCCCAAAGTCCCACCATTGCACTGAATGCAATAGTTGAATTTCCCAAATACACCATAAAAATTTCAATCAATATTTTTCAATTTACTGGAGTTATCGTCATCACAACTTAGTGGATTTGCAAAATTTTTGAAACTTTTTGTACAGAAGAATTTGAGAGACCTACATATTCGTGTTCTATAACACAGAATTGACGCTTCTCTACAGGTCCCACTATTGCACTGAATGCAATAGTTGAGTGACCTACATATTTGTGATCTATGACTCAAAATTACGGCTTCTCCACAGGTCCCACCATAGTACTCAACGCATTAGTTACTACACTTACAACAGCAGCTTTTATGTAAGTTTTCAAAGAAAATCTATATATTCACATTGATCTGATATTAAGACTAAGGGGTGAAAAGAAGTTCATTTCTTCAGTTTATGACTCCAGGAACTTTTGGCAATATTAGCTGAAATTCATGTACATACATATATAAATAGTTATTATAAGCTTTTGTTTTATTCACAACTGCGATTTTAAAATTATAAAAACACTGCAGCCAACCTTCCACAAAGAAAAAATGTTTATTTAATAAGAAGCTAAAGCGAAAAAGATAACAATAACTTCAATACTTCTTCGTTCTCCCAAACTTCCCCGACAAACTAATGTTTATTTTGCATGAAGTTAAAGCCAAAAAAAATTAAATAAAAACTCTAATTTCAAAAACTCGTTTTTAAACTGAACTTATTATAAGCTTTTATTCTGTGCTTGAAAATAATAAATGTAATAATTCATCAATGGGTTTAATTAATAAACTGTAAAAAACTTTTGAGCAAGACTGCTACTAAGACCAAGATCCGACTATTTAAGATATAGACCAAGACCAACAAGGAAACAAAACTACTATCAGCTTGGTCTTAGTTTTTCTTTCACTCATCAGTCATCAGTAAAAATACCAAAAGTGATACTTTTTCTCAGCAGATGATACACACCAGTGGCCAAAGAGCATAGGCTTACATAGATATCATCCAGAAATTGCTTAATCTGCACCGATGATAGGTTTATCTTTCATGCATAGAATTTTTAATGAAACCAAAATAGAGCATTGTTTTATTCCACAAGCTGTGGTTTTTATATTCATTTTGTTTTTTTGTTTTTTTATAGTGCCTCATTTCCCTGCTGATGCGGGTTGCTGGGCTCACAAATGTAGAGGATATCCTAACAAATAATGTTGCGAAATACTTTCAAAAAGGTTACCAGCAATAATCCTCTTGTGGGGACCATGTTCCTCTTTTCCTTTGGGGCTTGGCCCCAGTCAACAAACTGTGAACTTGGTTCATCACCAAGTCCATACATTTAAGTCTACAGACATTAAAATATAAGAGCTTGTTTGTAACACATGGGCTAACAGATAAACTACAAAATTTGTTCTCTGTTTAGCCTAAACTCAACGAACATAGCCTAGCGTGAACAAGCATATGTAAATATACATATGATGGTTAAATTCTAGACTAAGAAACAAACACACGCCTATCTTTTTCAATACTTGCGGATAACATGTGTGTGTAGCCTAACCCACTTCCTGGCAATGCTTATTGTTAGTCGCCAGTTTCCGATGATTATAAAAGGTTGGCTGCCTAACCAAAATGGTAATGCAAATCCATAGTTAATGCCTGTGGGTATCAAGGTTTACCCATGCCTTTATTTGCGGATTAGGGCTGAATGCAAGAAAATGATATTATATGTGGTTGAGAGTGAACTGGAAAGATACTCAACGTGAACATATATGGCAGCCTAGAAGGATAAGACTCAAAGGCAGTGAGAATGGTAATGGTGGTGGTAGCACACTTACCGAGTTCTGACTGCTGCCAAAACGTTATTTCAACACGATAAACTTCCCACACAGGTGAGGTGAATTTAATACAGACGCTTCGACCATATTTCTGCCTGTATGAGAGCGGTCTCACAGAAATTACTGACAAAGAACACTTTTAGGCTTCAAGGATTTTCTATACAAGTTGACTGCAGTGTTGCACTTTGAAAGAGTTGCAACCCTTCAGCCCCTTTCAACTAAACATTCCTTCTAACGCAGAATGAGGAAATGAGCCCTATCAGCAGTTTTAGCATCACCCACAGAATCAAAATGTCCACACAAAGGCAGAACTTTAGTGCTAATGAGATCTGAAATGCTTGCACCCCACGAACTTTTCTTGTTAAAAAATTATTGAGTTTTTTATTAGAAATATAGAGGAGATTTTTGGAAGAAAATTGAAATCATCTAAGACAAACCAATTATTTTTATAAAATTGCAATTAAAACTCATTAATGTCAATAGCATAAAATTTCAGTGAACAGTTTCGTACAATAGTAAGGAATTTTATTCATAATATTTTCCAAAATAGAAGTTTAGGAATAATCTTAACTAGAAAAGGTATTCAAATTTATGAATACCTCGAAATCACTTTACATAGAAGGAAAATTCAAAAGAAAAATGCAGAGCATCAACTTTAGTTTAGTTAATGTAAATCTTACCTTCAACTCTGCTTTTTCTTCCACTTAGGAACCTACGACATATACATACTCATATTTCACTTTATTCTGCGTTTGTGGGATATCTCGGAAAGAATCAATTTCAATAGTTTCTCGGACTCACAGAGATTATTTCGATTGTTTGGATGGATAAAACGAAACAAATTTTCAAATTACGTTTTCATAAAATTAAATAAAATTATGAACAACCATTCGAATTATATTCATTATTTTACTGATAGAATGCTGCTAAGTCTAATCGATTTGAATGAAAATAATTTTCTTTTTAAATAGCCTATTTATACGGACAATAATGAGGTCTTAAAACTGATATTCAAAGTAGTTATAATTGATAAGTTAGTAACGAAATTTGGGAAGGATCCACCTTTAACAGATAACCAACAGTCTCTGATGCTTTCTTTTGCTCCACTAAAATCAATCGACCAACTAATAAAAGAGCTGATCATGTTACTGTCCCCACCCCCCCCCCAAAAAAAAACAAAGAAAAAACTCCAATTTCGCATACATTAATCAGACTTTCTTCCAACCTATATCAGCAAATCATCAGTACCTACTCCATTTTAGCACAACGAATACAATGATACTTTTTTTCGTTAAACGTATAACCTTCCTTATCACGAAAAGAGGAGAAAAAAAAACTTCCTCACGTTCGAATGCAAAATTCCCATTTCCAAATCCAATTCTCGTTTCAAATACGTTCGTTGGTATTCATCTTATCACCGTGCATAGAAATAGGTAAACACTTTAAAGTTCTCTTACAAAACAGCGTGAACTCAAAATAAGTTTTACAAAGTAAACAGTGGAAGAGAAAGGAATAAAAAATACGATTAGTTGCACGAAAAAAATGTCACATAAATATTCCAAATACGTCATACGTTTCATACGTGTATTTTAATGTGCATAAGACACATTCTCTCTCAGTGAACAGCGAACTGTTTTCCTGTACTCATGAACCTATTATCTCTTTCGAACATAACTACGAGAAAAGAAAAGAAAAAAATCATGGCAATAATAGTAATAATAATCATAATAATAATAAGGAAAATTCGAACAATAACCTACTGTTTCAGCATTCTGAAGACGATTTTACCAACTTTTTTTTCAAATAAAATATGAAAATGTTCAGTTCTTTGGGTCAGATGAACGACGTACAATTAAAATAATGACGAAAAAAATGGATTTACACAACGACGATGGGTGTAAAATACACTTGCACATCGAAAACTGGAGTAAAATAAGAGTAGATATTATGGATGTATTTTAGTTTCTTTGTGGATAAGTTAAGAGGGAGGGGGAGGAAGAGGGAGAAACGACGCAGGTTTTCAATAAAAAGACGAAAATACATTCAATTTATCAAGCGAAACGAAAATTACGAAAATAAAACAATATTATTAAATTGCTATATAGGAAAAACGAACTAATGCATTGGCGCAGTTGAGCATGAAAAACCAAGCCAGAATCATATTAGGAACACAGATTTTTTTTTTCAAATTGGGCCATCTGACCATAAATTATTTAGGCAGCAACGTGGGATAAAAACTCAAAGTCAATAACAATACCTCGTCCTTTTCGTTCATCCAGGAATTCAATGGGAAATTCATGATACGTAGATGAAAAAATTGAAGGCAATTTCACCAACAGCTCGAGAAAAATTCGATTCCATTATATTTATTGTGGTATACATTTCTAAAATCTGTAGTTCTTCAAGATAATTTCACAAAAATCCATTTTTCTATTCATAAAAGCCGGCTTTCTTCACGAGATTGTTGGAACATCAGAATACTTCTTTTTTCTTTCTATTAAAAGAACCAAGACTTGTGAGGATATCAGAAAAGAAAAATCAGTCGTCAAATAAATGTGTAAAATTTCATCTTACTGATTCCCTCAGTGACAGAGAATGAGGACATGCAGAAGTAAATACAATTTTCAGTCTATATCTTATTAAAAAATCAACAGGTACATTAATAAAAAATCTCATAATAATAAATTTCTCGGTCATGCAGTTTATTTCTGACAAACGCCCGCAATTTTTATGACATTTCTTATGGAACATGTTGAAGAATTATTGTCAACTGATTGTCGAGTGATTGTCAATCGAAGAATTGAGTATTTCGTCGAGCCAATGGCACCCTGATTTTTCACCATCTCTGGAGATCATTTTATTCGTATTTCTAGAATATCTTTGATTAACTTTCTAGATTCATTCTTCTTCTATTAATGACAATTGAACAATACGAAGGTCCCTTAGAATAAATTTGTCTCGGTAAACTCAAGCATCCATCCTTGAACAGCCATTATTTATTACCCATACCACAAAAACGTCGTTTGTGAGAATATTTTACTGAAAATTTTTATTATGCACCTCCGGTTCATAATAGCACGTTTTCGGCCCTCATTTTAGGACTGAAAGTTCATCTTTTTGGATTAGTGGACTACTTTTTGGCAGTAGGACCAAAAAATTAACGATCACATTCAATTATTTTCTGGTTCAAGGACCAAAAAGTGAAATTTATAGATCCAAAAAACCAGTGTTGTCAATGAAACATCATGAAAATCTCATTTAAAATAATAATGTTTTCCTTTGGAGAAAAACCTATTGTCTTTCACACGATGATTTCTCAGCTGCTATTGAGGATAGAAAGCTGAGGTTGATATTGCTGAAAAAAAGATAAAATTTCTTTTTTTATCGTTAATGACTTCTTCGTGATCAAAGAATAAAAATTAGCTAATTAATGGAAAAATTGCAATTTTTTAAAGGTATTTTATTTTAAAAACTAATAGTTGTAGAAAAAAATTTTAAGTGATAACCCTCCCTGTTTTTTAACAACAAATTAATTTTTATCATAAAATTTCTCTAAATACGAAATCATTTTGAGTCACTGTCAAGTGAAAATAATAGATGAAAACTATAACCCGTTTTTCAGCGATAAAATTTTCCCTTTCAATTTTTCAGTATAAATGGGTATACACGAAAATAAGGTCCGTAAATTTCAATACAAAAAAAATTTTCAAAATTTTCTCATTGGATCAACAGTAAAGTCGTCAAAGCATGAAGTACAGTGTGCACCAAAGAGGGAACGTACTATTCTTATCCTTCTAAATCGTTTTTTAGGTTAATTTTTTATCTTCAATGGATTTTTCCTTCAGTATTATTTTTACAACTCTTTCGAAACGTGTAATATAAGAAAGTTTTAGTGTTTGTATACATTCTTTCAAATCTACAAGCGTAATGACAACAAATCCAAATTTTTCATGCCCATAAAACAAGAACACCACCAGTAGGCTACAGAAGTATACAGAGCAAATAATATCTATCATAATGTATCGGCAACGAATACACCGAATCTACAAATGACAGCGCAAATGAACATGATGATTGGAATGGGTCATAGATATGAAACATGAGCTAAACTAGAATTTACTGGAAAAGTATTTATGCGGAAGTTGCATAGGAAATGCTGAAGAAAAATGATGTAGGTGATAATTCCAATGACTTATTACATTTTTTCACGCGACTGTCTAATACCCGCAAAAATCACATTGATAACGCATTCCAAGACGTCATTTTTCATAATCAGGTGGTATCAATCATGTTCACTAACTTGACCACCATGAAATTATGGATAGCACTATGATAAGATGTAGATGCGACGTTGGTTTGTTTAAATTTTGTTGAGATTCATTCAAGGTTCATCACATGACTGCTGCCGTTGAATCACTGCAAACTCACAAAGACATCAACTATGACATAGCTGTGACCCACAAGTCCGTGTTACTTATGTTTAAAATTCATAGGAAACAATAATGCCCAATAATACTAATGTATCAAAAATTAAAAAATAACCGAACCTACCCTCACCCCTGAGTCATATCAGATCAATTTTAATATGACCCTCGGAAAAACGTAATTACTTTCAAGCATTTGAATCATATTGCACAGACTGGGTTAACTATTTACTTTGCCTACATTCGAAGCGAATTAATTTCTCTAAAGTTTTCACATTTTTTCCAATTTTTCCAACAAATATCAAAATAACTGCAACATGACATTGTAACATTTTTCGACGAATAAAAACTCTAATTTTAAGCATATAATATAAAAAAAAATCATAATTATGATCATCCTACTCACAAATTTTGATTATAATAATAAATTTTATGATATACTAGCTGCCCGTGATGTCAGTTTTGCTTGACAAATGCATAGGACCCTCGACCCTAACCATGAGCTAGTGTTCACAGACATAGTTATTACACAAAAAAATCTAAAAATATAAGTTTCTCCCATTTTTAAGTACAATGGGGTTCGAAAAATGGATCTAATGATAAAATTAACATCAAATTCGAATACAGCGTCACAAAAAACAGACCTGGTGATATATTACACAATAAAATCTGAAAATAAAAATTTCTCCCCTTTTTGTGATCAATGAGGGTCGAAGAATGGCTGAAATGATATAATTAACATCAAATTCGATTTCAGCGCCTCAAAACACATGTTTGGTGATGTAAACTTAAAAAACACGAAAAGGCCACTAAATGAAGCACTAATAAGTTTGCCAAGTTTTTCATCTGTTCACTTTATGTACACGCAACACTATTAGTCCAGCCCTCATCGATTTTCCTTTATAAATAAGTTTTTGAAGTGATAAAATAATAAAACCAAGCCTGGAACCTCCCTGGTTTCATGAAGAATGCATGTACGAAAATTCATTAATATCCGTTAGGTACATTCTAAGATTACCCTTAACATAACTTTTCCAAATTTTCCTCTTTATATATGGTATTAGTATAGATATAGATATAGATAGGTAGCGTCTACCTACGAGAAGTAGCTTTTGCGCACCTATAAAGGAGTAACCATGCAAGGCATCCATCTTATGCAAAAATTTAAGAAAATGCAGCCTCACAATCAGGAAACATAACTACACATGGACCATACACAATACTTCTGAACCCCTAGTTGCCCACCCCTCCGACATGTATTAGGACGTTCACATTTTTTAGAATGTTTTGTTTCCCACTAATTTGACAGCCTATTCATGTAGATTGACAAGTAAATAAAAATATTAATTTTCAGCTCATTAAAAAAAAAAAAAGGAATGTAATGTACTAGTCACACTTGACTTACAAATCAATGACATCTTTCCATTTGAATAAGATCTGGGGCTGTTCCAGTAAATCAAACATGGAAGTCAAAACATAACCTGCGTGCTTTAGTTGGAGCATATCGCTATAACACAGTAACGGAATTCATCCCAAACAGCTAATACCAACCGGCATGGAAGAAATCCTACATCAAACCGACAACCACAAAAAACATTTGTGTGAATACCTTGTAATGATAATTTCGTATCATTCATAATATCTCTCTCTTATATATATTTCACATATATATCAATCAACTAAAACAATTCTCATTATATTGACGTCATGTAAACAAGTCTTTACTTGCCTTTACTGACTCATTTATTCTACATTCAATGTTTATAAACAAACATAAATACACTTTTCATAACAACTCTTTTCTATGAAACCATTCTGCAGATATTGCAAATACCCAAAATCACCATTTATGTCATTTCCTTAAACTCCTATTGGACAATATCTAAACTTGTATTGTCACAACTCTCCAATCATATCACTACCATTTCCACTCTCCAAGAAATCGCCATATTCTCCTCCCAAAACTTCTAGTTATAAAAACTCATGTAACCATGTACATTTTACCTTCTCTTTTTATTAAACTTATTATTCCTACGTAACTTACTATTTAGTATTACACTGTTTTATATCTTGTTTAATACAACCTTTTAACATTTAAGAGTATTTAATTATTTTGTAACCAATATTCATATTACACACCTCAATGTCATATCCACAAAATTTCTGGACAATAGCCAGAAAATCAGACGTTCAGACAGCTGAAACAACTCAAGTTAAGAGATCTGGTCATATTAGATATACATGGAAATAAGCATAAACACATTGAGATACAAATAGGAGAAACTTTGAATGGAGAGTTAACTCCATAAGTTGGTAACACCTACACACATAATTATATGACAATAATTAATTAATGCCTTCGAGCCTTCTTAATTTACTTACGGAAAATGGCATCTTGATGATAAAAAAAAAAAACATTGTACGGTATAGGGCAATTTGGCATCTAATTCGTCACGTACAGAAATTTGGAAAAAAAATAAGAACGAATAATACGGCAAGTACACAGAGATTTATCATGCGAAAACAGAGAATTTTATGCCTCACGTGGAAATATACGCCGTGAAATGGCACTTTTTGATCGTTTCGTGCGAGGTAATCGACGCAAAATAAATTTTCCAATACAAAGTCTGATAGCTCTTCTCACATGCTACAATACATATACATAGATACTTATTTTTGGCACACAACGTTTCAAACTTCTGGAATATACTTGAAGGATAAACTTCTTCTACCTTCACAAGGGGACACCCAAATATTTACCGGTTGGTTTTGGCAGCCAGTAATCAGACTGGATCAAAATACTACATTTGGTAAATATTTGACATTAAAAACGGTACAGTTTCAATGCTAACAAATTTGAATTTAAAAAATTCAAAATCCCAACTTAGTGCCTAGTGGTAGCAAATTTAGGCCATCGTTCGGATGTGAAAAATTCAATTCATTAACATGCAACAAGAGTTTGTCTTATTCACTTAATGAAACCGTTAACAAAGGTATCAATTTTCAAGTTCAAAAAAAAAATCCTGAAAAAATTGGACCTACTGTTTCATTTTTCAAGCGGAATTATACTGTGTCGTACTATTTTCAGTTTTGAACCTAACTTTCTAGGTAATTTTTTTTTCGTTTGTTTGCTTCGAAGCGTCCAGTCAACCGCTGAAAAACCGAGGTACCTACTTATTTGAATTTTACCTTTGACATTAATATTTCATGATTATTTAGCCTTCGATAATTTCATTTTCCAAGCAATATTTCATGACTAAGTTAGCCAGTCACACATGTTTAAAATTTTCTAGGAAAAAAAAATCACAGGTAGCTTACGTAGGCCTATATACAGGTACAACATAATTATCTTCAAACGTAATTGAAAGTTCATCGACCTTAGTACTTCATCAATTGAATTTAGAAGGCTTTCAGATGATAATAAATACTGAAACACATAGATGGTACACGTTTTTAAGGTAAAGTTACAAATATCGCAATTTCCGCAAGGCGCAGTCAACATAATTACCAGAAGGAGAAATAAACAGCCGAAAAAGTGATTTCCCGCAGACATCATCAGTCTAGAGAAAATACACGAAAGAATTCATACTCACACATTCCTGTATGCTAAACATAATACTCATTCGAAATGTGCGAAACCAAGTTGTGCAGATAGAAATCTTTTATGATGGTAATTTCCGCACATAGTAGCGAGAATAAAGTTGACGGATGTCTGTGAACGCAGTCGAAGAAAAAAAGAAATTCAAAAAAATTAAACGGCACAATGGAGAAGTTATCCTTCACAAAATACGAAAAACGTAAATTGCGAAATGTTTAAGAAAGTAGAGGTTGTGAGGAATTAGTAAAAAATTCGTCGAATTTCAACGTTTACCGGGAAAACACGCATTCACCACCAATATTAAAATAAATAAATAAAAATAAAATACACACATAAAAAAAACCTTGAGACAGTCATGTTACAAAGCTCATCCAAAATATACGATTTTCCGTAAAACATTATTTCTACTGTTGTTCCATCAGTCAATTTTTCTTAGTCTTCTAAAACAGCGACTGCTTGCCAAAAAAAAAACAACATTTTTCAATCTGCCAAACTCAGCAATATTTTTTCCATAAAAAAAAAAAAAAATTGATTTGAAGAAAATACCATCCTGTCGATCTACACGAAAACTGGATCAATTATATTAAATATTTGTTCAAAATTAAGCATTTTATGGCCAGATTAAAAACGAAAAGAAATATCTTTACCGGAAATACTGGCCGGTCAATCCGCACCAAAAGACTTGGTTCAATTGAAAAATTCATAAATTAAATTATTTCATTCTTTTCGAGAACGGTAACGAAGTCTTATCTTACAGGTCCCCACGGGCTCCATTAGCAAGCATCCTAGATAATGAAGAAAATATGCGGTCTGATCTTATTTGCAGCAACCAGCGAAGGGGGGACTAGCGTGTGATGCGAATCATTTTGATAATGCAGCAAGTTTTTAAAATCATTTGAGTTCATCCGACCCTGACATTCGTCCTCCTCAGTACGCTTGCATCACTCGTAAAAGATGTTTGGTTTGAAATAGATTCACCAACACGGAATTCAAATGATATTTTAGGGGAATAATAAGAGAGAGAGGATGGGAATGCAAAAATGAATCAAATGAAAACGTATACCTACAGCGAACTAGGAACTTTCAAATAAACTGGAGTCGACAAGACTCCCTACACTGAAGAGAACTTCGAGAAATAACCACTTTGGAAACTTGGAGTAATCTCGAAGAATTTGAAAATTGTCAAGTATAAGACTTTATTTTATCAAGTGTTTTTTTTTTTTTTTTACACTTTATAAAAACTTGAACTTTTAATTTTATAAATTTTCTTTATTTTCAAAAATAGCCACGACGCTCTTTTTTATCAATCTCATGCAGCTAAAACACAGACAGTAAAGAGGTATGGTATCAGCTTCCACAGAAATGGTAAATTTATGGCAAGAAACGAAAGAAGTAGATTAACGCTACAAAAAATTTCTACTCTGCAACGACTGGCAATCGGTTTTATCATTTTTGATGGCAGAAAGATATCAACTATTAATTTTCGTCATAAACTGTAATGACAGTCCGACGGAATGTTATAAAAATGAATATTTTGAGGGAGAAATAAAGAATTTTTTATCAAAAATTTTACGTTACACAGACGAAAAATAGCTAAACGTATTTTGTTTTTATTTTCGTTATTGGGCTCTGGCAACGTAGCCATTTTACCCAGTATCGTAGCAGTCGAACCACAAAAAACCACTTTATATTTCAAATGCCAAATTTGAGGCTGTTTTTTCACATTGCAATTATGAAACCTTTTTTTCGTATCAATTCATTTTTGTTCAGACAAATTTTTTAACATTTTCGAAAAAACAGTTTCATTTTAACTAAGAATGATATATTTGGGCTAAATAATGATGAAAATTTGATTATCTCAAAATTTTATAATTAGTAATTTCTGGACTCCCTACAGTGACAAAAGTTATGGGAAAAATATGTTCCTCATAATCAATTATGAGTTCAGAGAGACACACAAAATATAATCATACTCCTACATACACTTATTCATCCTATATCAGCAATTCTTTCAATACACGTTTTTTGACAATGTGTCTCTCCAAACTGTTCCCACAAAATTATGTATAATTGCATATTCATCACATACTTATTCCTTGAACATTATTTCATTCCTTTCCCTTTAACAAAAATCACCCACAACTCTGGTCAAATATAAGACAATGTTTTGGTGGTTGTACTTCATTTCGTACTTTAATCAGTAATCACACATTTATAACATGTATATCTTCATGTGCTATATTTGTTTATAATATACATTATATTTTGTGTTGAATACTTTTATTGGAACGATATATTCACCATAATAGTATCGTTACACCATTTCTATTGAATTAAAAAAAACTCTAGTGCAACAATACATTGCTAGAAAAACCAGTTAGAAAATTTTCATCCAAAATTCAAAGAACAAACCTGACTTTCAAATATATGAAAAAATATCTAAAAGACTATCGTTAATTCTTTGATATCTGAGTAACATATGGATCTATCGATATTTCAATGGTCAAGTTTAAAGTAAAAGAAATTAATAAAAACTATGTATAGCTATCCATATCTTCAACAAAAATATTAAACTATAGATATTTTAATGCCCAGTTGTTAGCGGTTTTTTGAAAAATACTACAGAGCAAAATAGTTAAAAAATTTTAATCAAACTTCTCATGTGCCAATCTCCTTTATACATTTCAGCCCTATATACATAAATATGTACATACATACATACGTACATACGTACATACGTACATATGTACATACGTACATACGTACATACGTACATACGTACATACATACATACATACACACACACATACATACATACACACACATTATACTTACATATATACATTAAAAATAAATTAGATCAAAATGGGAAAATAGTAGGTACCAATCCTTTTACTTTTTCACGAAACAGATAATTTTCATCATCCCCGAACCTAACCATTTTATGAGCTCAATTTTAATACTCTGCATGAAAATAAAATAAAAATTTATATTTAACGAAGTAGGACAGCTAATTCAGAGATGAATACTTAGCTATATAAGATATAGCAAAAAAAAAAAAGGATGTACTCAAATTCTATGTTCTCAAAAAGTTCTGTTAAAAGAGTGTTCACAATTCAAACTACAGTACTAGCCCTCAGGGTTAGGGGTAGTTATGTTTATTGTTTCATGACCTCTGGAAAATTTTGGCATCAATAACTCAAATTAATATATATATGTTAGTCAATTTCTTTTCTTAAGTACAGGTTGAAATTTTTTTCCAATAGTCACAAAATTTGGAATAAATATTTATTTCAATTCATTGCAGTAGGCTACCAATTTTGGTGCGGACTGATTGGATGGTACTTCCGGTAAAGCTTTTTCCCCTTTTTTTTCTGTGGGTATAGGTGCGTGCGTGTACATCTCACCACCTCAACTGTAAGAAGGCGTTACATGTTCTGTAGATAGATGAGTGTGTGTGAGTCTAGATCAATATTCAAAATGGCAGTACTGACAAAGCAAAGCCCTGAGCGCAAAAAGGCTGTTTGTAGACTAAATTTCCACTGGCCCAGTATATGATCAACGAGTATGCAAGCACACCTATTTGTCTCAATCACCCACCGCCACATTTTCTAATATGCATGAACTTTTTTTTACAAAAATACTTTATAACTTTATTATGTTTCTTCGGTTTTATTTGAAATTTATAATTATAACATCATAATTAATTTCTCATTTTCAGAAATTAAGATTGTCTAATATTCAATCAGCAGCCAACAAATTTCATACAATCATAACGTACTATTAAAGCTTATAAACTTACAGACAATTAATGTGACCTCAAAATTCATAATGCTTTTTCTCTAAACCTACTTTTTCTACCGAGGCTTGTTGCACTACCCTATTGACAAACGTATCCCAAAAATTCATGGAATCTATATAGAAATGCCTATATAACCATTTTTATATAAAATAAATAATGTATCAATATAGTACATAGTAATATTATTGAAATCTATATTGATACTGTATTGTTTCTGCAATAAACAAATTTTACATTATAGATCTAATATCAATAATGTCTATATTGATCAAAATAGGAATAGCCTACATTGATGCAATATTTAAAAAATGGATATTAACTTATATAGTTAAAACCTATATTGAAGTAATGTTTGCATTAATAATATTGAAATAATATTAATAAGCAAATATTGATGGGATAATAAAAATAACAATATTGATTCATATAGGTAAAAACTGTATTAAAGCAACATCATGATTATTAATATTGAGAAAATATCAATAAGTCTTTATTGATACTATTTCAAAAATGATGATACTGATTCATATAAATGAAATCAATATTGAAGCAGTAATAGCAAAACTGATATATCCAATATTTAACCACATTATCAGTTATCACCATTCCGTGATTAACTTTTCTACAAATTACTAGATTCACATTAAATAAAAGGAGGTAAGTTGAATTTGAATTAATTAAATATGAATGTTTCGTTTGTGTTGAAAAATGGAGAAAAAGCATGCGTGTAACTTGAAATTATTCATTGCGTTTAGTTTTTGTGTTTAGTTATTAGTTCATGTGCGTATCTTATTCATTTTTGGAAGTTTTCTAGCATGTAAATTAGAATCTGTTATTTGAATATTTGGTTTAAAATATGTAAATTCAGTTTATCGATAATTCAGTGATTTATTGTCTACAATCCTACCTACATCAAAATGAATAATCGAAGAAATGTGATTGCACGAGGCAAAATCATTACATCGAAATACCAGCGACGCCGGATGAGAAAAGCTGATGAACAAATACGTAAAATGGTAACTTAACTTTCTTTCTTATTGCTTTATAATTTTCGTAAACCATCAGGGATCAAGATTCCAAAAACAGCCTGCGTCTTTTCAGTTTCACTCATTCTTTCAGTTCCGTTCTTCAACCTTGCGTTTTAACTTTATCCAACGATCCTAAACATAAGTTATTTTCAATAATCAACTGTCTGGCTTGAAACGAACTAGGAATGCAGATTACATTTAGGTCACAAGATTTTCCTTCATCAGCCACCTGATTTTTGAAATTATCAATAACTTTCGCTATAAAATAACATAACAGTAGAAGTAAGTTTCAAAATGTGAGGCAAAGCAGTCGAATTTACAAAGAATTTTCGAAAACATACCTACGCTTCTAGCTACATGAACTACAGTTGATCCGCTTCCTATACCGATAACCATATTACCCTGGAAGAAATATCAAAACTAAATTCTTATTTGAATCAATTTATATCAACACAGTGGAAGAGATATTTATTTTAAATTCTTGTTCGGCTACTGCTTTTTCTCCAGCACATTTTCTACCCATGCCCAAGTTACTAGAAATGATGGTTAGTGATCTTTGCACACTAATAACTTGAATGAACCGCACCTGAATCAATGGAACCATTTATCAAGTTTGGGTAATAGAAGAATCTTCAACAAGGTGCAAGCGACCTCATTTGAATATTACAGAATGCTAATTGACGAAATGAAATAGAACAAAGACACGCATTAGGACAACTCGACCATGGAGGGATTTATATGTTTATATCTTATGAAGATCACAATCAAATTAACAAAAAAATTACATCCACTCGTCAAACTGGAACACGTTTAGAATGAATAACCAACACAACCATGGTTGTAAGGTATAACCCAAATTTACCCGATTCAAAGAGGGTTTTTGGTATGGAGGTGACAACGGTCGAGGGATACGAAAATAAGTACAAGTATTCACAACCAGAAACAAAAAAATATTTTAAAATGAAAAGGAAAATCAAATAACATAAAAGAATAAGATAGCAATGATGAAACGCACAGCACTGCGCTATCAGCGCAGCGCTATATAAGGCTAAAAGGCTCTTTACTAGCAGGCAACAATTGAAGTTTAAATTAAATATTGCAAGGCAAAATGAAAATTATATAGAAAAGGCGTATTTCGTTTCGGTCCAATGTGTATTGTATCCTAACCTTTTCCTCTCCCCGCTATTACCCACGAAGCTCACAACCTCAGAGTGTAGAAAAATGGAATGAACTATAGTTTGAAAAACACAAAAATACAATCCGCGTGACATGACAAGTAAAGATTTTATATATATACATATTCATGTAAATATAATATAATCCTCATGTACTTAAAACTGATGAGGTGAGTAGTTCTATTTGCCAATTTCGAATGCGCCAGGGAACTTGGCCAACTTGTAGAAAGAAATTTTGAGTTTTTGGATAACGACCACCGAATCTGGATGCAAAAATTTTAGTGATAAGACAAAGAGTGAAATGATGACTTTTACATTCAATAAAGACTTTGTCCGAATGCTACGGTATATTTGATCTTATAATTATACCACGTTTTGTTTCAGTTGGGGAAATGTGACATATTAGGATCTGACATTTACTCATCAAAACTCACCTCTCTCGGTTTTCTGTCTCCTTGTCAGTTGTCCCATTCTTTCATTCGTCCTTCTTGGTTTTATCATTTGCTTTTATTTCATAAATTATCTTTATTTGGAAAATATTTCATTTTTGTTATTATTATTATACGCTTTTATTCTACTTACTCAATTTCTTGAAATACATCGGATGACCAACTTCAGCGCTGCTTTCACACACGCACACGTACACTTATATCCGTTTTTATCAGTTGTTTTTTCAATTTTTGTTTATTTCTGAATCGAAAAAAAAGTGAAAAATTTTATTTTCTCTTTGCCGTTACTTACTTCTTCAAATTATAAAAGCGTATTTTTTTAAAACTCGTTTTTAACCAAACTTATTTATGTGCTTTTCTAATTTCTTTACGCACTCGTTTTCAATGTTCTTTCCTGAAGAGAAATGAAAATAGTTATTAATAATACAAGTGCTTAAAGTAAGTAATTTTGATACATGTGTAACCCTCGAATCACCCGAGGCACAATTACCTACATCGCATCAGTCACATATTTTTTTTGCAACCCCCTACCCAAAACAAATTTCACCAAGAAAAAAATTTTTTTTTATGTAGGTATACATTTTAAAAATGATTGGCCAGACAGTACTACCGGTACCAATATTTTTGTTTTCATTCCGAGTATAAAATGCCTAATTTTGATCAAATATTTAGGTATTTACTGTAATTTAAGGTAACATCCTATCAATTGTGATAATGATCGACATGGAGAAAAGGATATAATTGTTATTAGAGGTGCTCAGATGTCACCGAAAACTTTGAGTCGTGTTTAGTTGCTCACATTCTCTTTCCTTTACTAACGAAAACAATATATTGGACAAATATAGAACCCTTTCAATTCTCATGTAGGTAAAAATGAAATGCGTTTCATTAAGACAAACAAGGCATTAGCATTGCCAACGTCTCACACGTAGTGTAAGTTAATACTAAATGTTCATTCACAAGACGTGTTAGGCCTCATAAACAAGGGTGTAGCCAAGGAGGAGCAAAGAGGGCGATTGCCTTTATGACCTTATTTTTATTTATATTTTTGTCATTTTTAAAATTTTGAAACAATTTTAGTTACAAATACGCGACAGCCGGCACCATAGATGCTAAATTTCTCGAATTTTCAAAAGTGATGAGCAAAAAATCATTAAATATTTTTCCCCCCCCTTTGAAGTAATCCTGGCTACCCTACTGATAATGTTCGCATAAATTCTACAAAAAAATGAGCTACATAATCGATTCGTGATTATTAGTAACTTGAACCTCTCAATACGCCGGCAAAATCAAATTTAGAAGAGAAGACCTTGGGACCTGTTGTTTTGCTCTCTGTTCTCTACTTTTATAAATCGATGGAAGAAAAAAACTTATATTATAATATTATATATTACAGTTGTCAGCGCCTTTACCTCTTCGAAAATTACAATAGGTTGTGCCGCTGGTATGTGATAACAATTATAAAACTATGAATTCATTGTTACACACCAGCGTCAATCGCAATGATGAGCTCAACAATCAATTACCATTGCTACTGGATGAATTACAAGCAGATGATTCTCATGAAGATTTGATGACAGAATTTTCGATTGAACCTGATGCTGTTACTGTCAGTTCAACAGTGAAGGTATATTTTATTTGCAGCATTAATTCATTTTAATTTTTTCAACTTTCAAATTACGATATTCCTATAATGAGAGTCATAATCTTTCAATTTATGTGATCGAATCTTACAAAGTAATTGCAGGAGTATATAATATACATGATAGGTATCCTAATTTTTGAGGATATTAGGTGTGTATTCTTTTTGTAAAAATTTCTTACACTTTTCAAAAAAAACTCTCGACATAATTAGTTACCTATTTTGAAAATTAGAAAGGAACTTTTTGGCAAAAAGAATACAAGCGTATTTTGAAATGCGTGTAAGATTATGAGACTGGAACTTATTGTTTTGATGCAATGATTTTTTAAACAATTTATAAAGGGGGTTCTAGTGGGAAAAAAATGAACATCTAAAGATTGTTCTTACTTTTTATTCAACTTTAATTGAATTCATTAACTATATGCTGCACTTGACAGGTTTTCCCATTGGTGCAGCTATATAGTTTCAAGGCGACTGTATGTTATATAGATGATAAATAATAAGATCGCAATATTATTTTAAATTGATAAATATTTTCATCAATAATTTTCAGATTCTGAGTTACATTTCAAATGACTATAAAGTATGTCCTTCATTAGAATAGTAAAACATGTATTTTTTTTATTTTATTTTTTTGTAGGTAATTGATACCAATAATCCTGATAAAAATGTAACTTTAATTAAGAACTTCCTCGGAAAACATCGAGTTACAAGGCAAATGGGGAATGATTTACTCAGTCTTATAAAGTCCTTAAATTATGAGCAAGTCCATTCTCTTCCAAATGATATTCGTACTATAGTAAATTGTGATGAAATCTTCGATATTGTTGAGGAGAAACCTGGACAGTTGGCTTATTTTGGCATTCGTTACAATCTTCAAAAAAACGCAGCTATTATTGAAAAAACTAAATTAACTTCAATTAATTTAACCTTGCATATTGATGGACTACCATTATTTAAAAGTTCGAAACAGAATTTTTGGCCTATTCTTGGATCTATTGAAAGTTTGGATTATGTTTTTATTATTGCACTTTATTGTGGAACTAAAAAACCTGAAAATGTGAATTCGTATATGCAAAAATGTGTTAAAGAAATTATTTATCTTACTACTCACAATGTTGTGATCAATGAGCATACTTATGAATTTAGATTGAAAAATATTTCGGCTGACGCACCTGCAAAATCATTTTTGTTGTCATTTCCCAGTCATAATGCTTATAACAGTTGCTTGAAATGTGTAATAGAAGGTGTTTATTACAAAGGAAGAGTTTGCTTTCCAGATACTGACTCGTTATTAAGAAAGAATTTTCCTACTGAAGGTAGTATAATAAATACGATTCCTTATTTTGATCCAATTCTAGGTACTACTTGTGATTACATGCATCTAGTCTGCTTGGGGGTAATGAAAAAATTATTAATAACTTGGACAACTGGACGAAATAAGGTGATCGATAATGATGCAGCAAATATAATTTCTCGGAGAATAAATAAGCTGAAAAAATTTTGTCCTAATAATTTTGCTCGAAAGCCACAAACCTTGGATAATCTGTCGTGTTTTAAAGCTACTGAATATAGGTCATTCCTCTTATATTATGGACCTGTAATACTTCACAATGTGATAAATTCTGACGAATATGATCATTTTTTAATTTTACATGTATGCCTTCGAATTTTATGTAGTCACGAATATATCAGTGCAGAGAGTTTGGAAGATGTTGAGAAATTATTAAAAGAATTTGTGAAATCATGCGCTGTGTTATATGGGCTACAATTTATCACTCATAATGTACATGGACTGATTCATTTGCCTGCAGATGTGATGAAATTTGGGCCAGTCGACAATTTCAGTTGTTTTAAATTTGAGTCTTATTTATATCATTTGAAGCAAGAGGTCAGAAGTGGAAACAAGCCATTGCAGCAAATTTGTAATAGATTCTCCTCCGGTTTATTTGAGGATCCGAAAAAAAAAATTACCATTGTCAGTTGAAATCCCTCAGTTGTCAAAACCATTGAAAAATTTTTCATGTATTCATTTTAGAACTGGAGATTGCTTCTTTTTTCAAGCGGTTAATTATAAAGGAATTCAATTGAGGACAAATTCCTCAAGTGATAAATTTTGCTTTTTATCTAATTGCAAAATTGTAATAGCTGAAACTTTTGTTATTCATGAAGGCAAAATATATATTGTAGGAAAAGTCTTTCAAAAACTTCGAAATTTTTTTACTGATCCTATTCCTAAGTATAGAAATTTACTTAGCAAGTAAACTGAAAGATTCGACAGAAATTTTCAGCATTAATACATTGATGTCTAAATGCTTTGCTATACCCTACCATTCATCTTCGCACACATTTGTTATTATAAAGCTTTTACATGATGACTTAAATAGCATTTGAATAGTACTCATTAAGTTAAAAATGAAAATAATTTTTACGTATTATATAAATTTAAGTTTTTACTACTTCTTTGTTCTAAAATTTCAAACTGAAAAAGATATTTTATTCAATCGATTAAACTTTTTTTCTTATCCTTTTCCATTTGTGACTTGATTAAAAACTAATTCTACAAATTTTTATCAGTGACATTAAAATAATTTAAAAATTTAGATGGAATTTTCAAGATGCATTTGCTAATTGATTTTACAATTAATGTATTATATTTTATTTATCTAAGATACATTCCAGCAAACAGAAAACTGCAAACTATCCAACCAAAGGAGCAATAACTCATTTCTTTAAGATCCAGAAAAATAATGTGTATGTATAATTTTTCAGATAGTTCATTCCATAAATTCATAAATTCATCATTTATTTATTATTCCATTTTCATTTTCTGTATGCATTGATCTATATTTACCTATCTCGCTATACCTACCATTTTCTTAATTTGAACTAAAAGTAACTTATTAAAAAAGTACCTTTAGTACCTCCTTTATGTCCTTAATGTGAATCATTCTTCTTTCTTGACCTTCTTTTTATTTCTATCCAATTGGATTTGACGTGATTATTTTGTTATCCATGTCCTCAGTAAACAGTATTTATACGGCATGTTACTCATAATTAGTGGGAAAACTTTACATAATTTCAAATGTAGAATTAAAATTATTCTTACTGGTAGTTGCTTTCAAATGTACTAGTAATGATTTGCATGCAGGCATGGGGAGACACTTAACCACTAACAATAGATTTGTATAAAAAAACCTTATTTCAGAAAAATAAAGCTTTTTAAAAAAGCAAAAATTACATTTCAATTGGGATGACACCTTCTTTTTTTTTTTGGGGGGGGGGAGAATCAGTAAATAATTTATTCAAAATTATGTTAACAATAGTTTCATAATTTAAAAAAAAATAAAATGGTTAGGTACTATACCTAACTCACATCCAAAAATCTTTAAATTTGAATTTAAGGTTTTTTTATCCTGAATGTATGGAGTACCGTGTCGAATTACTAATAATTTTTGGGGTTGAAAATATCATTGAAAACTAACCAAAATCATTGATTGAATTATTTGCCATTATAATAACTTGACTGCAAGATATATTTCGTATTTGTAAACTTACATTTTATTGAGAAATTGAACACACTTCAAATGCCAATTCATAAATCATCGTCTTTGTTTCAGAAATATGGGACTTATAAAACCAAAACTTCGTAAGAAAATCAATCCAGATTGGCTCAAGCCATTTGTGGTGATAAATGAAAAAGGCGGTGGACTAGTTATTGTACACAAGAACTGGCTTGTGAATAAATACACCCAGTTTTATTTTCCGTCACATTTTAAATTTTTTTCTCAAGTTGTTGCTGCCTGTAAGGATGGCATGAAATATGATGAAAAGAAATGGAGTTTATACGATATTGAAGAAATTATTGGACATGCTTGTGAGTTCTGAATCATAATTTTCATTTAACACTCTCGCTGCCATGTGTGTGCACCTGTGCACACAAATCTAATTGCTATTCACGCCGTGTGTGCTGTATTGCACTCGGATCATACCAACATATTTTTGATTGTGTGCTGTAGAGAACACAGTTTACATTAAAATAAATGTGATTTTTGGTTTCTACTGGCTTGAATACATCTACCTCTGGAACAGCAGAGAAATTTGGCAACATTGTAACAAAAGATGGGTGTTTCAAGAATGCTATAGATTAGCATATGAAAAGTACCTTTTCAGCTTAATACATTGATTGTTTCTCAATTGTTGAGGCATTCACAAAGGTCTTATCAGTTTCTTAATATTGTATTTATCACCTAGATTACTCATGGGTGGAAGTATGTTTTTAGCTCTTCAGGCCATGTGTGCTATATTGCACACGGGTGAAAACCTCCTTTACACAGGATGGTATGATGAAAAAATGATAAATATATGTTATCTAGACTCTTCTAAATGAGATTTAAACTTTAACTCAAAAAATTTTTTACACTGATTTTGGTGAAACCCTGTCTGGCAGCGAGAGTGTTAAAATTGTTTTTTGCTGTACGAATTTTTTTTTAAAATTTCACATATAACATTAATGAAGTTAACCTATCGAGGAGTATTCTAAATATTATTGAAAGCAGGTATATTTGCAAATAAAAAACAAATTATTACCTATACCGCACTAATTCCCCAAGTGTTTTAATTCATAAAAAGAGAAAATCAGTTAATTAGATAGGTACATATTTTTTTCTTGGATAGTGTGACATTTTTACTTGACTTTAAAAATTATATCTTGATTCTATTGTCCATTCTCATTACAATAATTAAGTTAATTTCCTTGATATTTGTCGTTCTTTCAGCCAAATATTCTAAAGCCGATTATTATTTGAAAAGGGCTGAAGTTGAAACAGACATTTCAATTTATGATATTCAGGGCTCAGAGCATTCATCGGAAGATGAAGATAATGTAGATAAATCCGAAGAGAAGAATCCGATGAAGAGGAAGAAAGGTAAGAAGAGTAGAAATATTAATAAAATAAAAATGTATTCAAATTTAACTTTTAGGTAGGTACCTAATTGTTTTTTGTTTTTTTTTCAAAATGAAAACAACCACTTTATTATGAACCTTTTCAACACTTTAAATAATTTTTAAGTTAAAACAGCAATTAAATTTCATTATTTTTATTGAGGTACCTGACATTACGACGCTTCAAAAAAAAAAGTGTAAAAGAAGGGTTGAAAAGTTTTCAATATTAACTCTAATTATATTTGTTCTTTTGTAAGGTTATCAAAAGGAGAGGAAAATAAGGTTGCCTCACAAGAAGAAAAAGAGTGCCAACTTGAATCAAAAATCAAATTTGAGCACAGACACATCGATAAGTGCGGAACAAAGTTTAGTGGATGTAATCTCTCAACCTGATTCATCGAATAATGATTTTGAAATGACTTCCAGTCAGAATATTAATCCTGGCTCTGAAATATTTGTACATCGTTCCGATTTGGAAATAATGTCAAGTCAAAATTTTTATCCTAATTCTGAACTATCTGTTCTTTGTTCTAATTCTGAAATGACATCCAATCAGATTATAAATCTCAATACAGAACCAGTTACACAGAATTCATCCAATCAGATAATGAATCTCGATACGGAACCAGTTACACAGAATTTTGAGACAACGTCCAATCAAAATTCAGCCCCAAATAACCATACAATAATTTTAACCGAGTGTAAGTATATTTCCTCAAATGATGGTTCAATTAATTTCAATACAAAAAAATTTAAATTCAAGAAAATTTTAGAAATTTTATGTTTTGAATAAATTTTGTCTTTCAAAAGGTTTTGTTTGAAAAAAAAAAAAATTGTCCATTTGGTTTTAAAATATGTTTGATAAATACCCCATGGATCACTATTTATTAATTTATACTTTTCCACATATTCGTCAAGTTATAATACAATCCCAGTAAAAATAAGGTTTTTAAATGATGTTATATTTTTCCAGGTCCATGTTGTGAAGCGACAAACAAAAATTATAAAGACATGTACATTTTTCTATCGGAGGTTATAGAAAAAATGAATACCTCACTAACTCAGATTCAGGAACACTTATCCATCACCTATCCTTCTAAGCCATTTCAAAAAAAATCCGACAAATTTGGCTTACCTATCACAGTTTCAAGCTTGGGCAAATTTGATTTGAAATTACAAACTGATGAAGGCTTCCAAAAAGATTTTGTAAGTAAATTTTTGTTTCTTCTTTTTATGTATGTAATTTTTCAGTTTATAAAATACTGATTGCTCTTAATGGTTTACTAACCTCATATTAAGAAAAATGTAGCCTGATACTAGAAATGACAAGAAAAGATTTGAAATTCTACAATAAAATTACTTTAAATGTTGTAGAATTGAAATTGATGAAAAATCTACTACTTCTCCAAACTTTAAGACTACTCACCAGTTTTATATTAATCAAACAACATTGTTTGGAAAATAGAACTATTCTGTATGAAAGTATAAACTAAATGTCATTAACAACCAAAATAAATTTTTAAAATTTTTGTCAAAAACAATATTATTTTACTTTTCATACTTCACAAAAGCATCTTTTTGATTTTGAAATTTTTCATAGACCGCATTACATTATTTATATTTATTTTTGCGAAAAATTTCAGTCTTCAATTGGTATAGGTAGGATTAGGGTCTTCTATTAAACAGTTTAAAAAATTGAAATTTGAAAATTTTCATATTTTTTCATTTATTATTTTTGAATGAAAATCTACATTCTAATTTTTCAATATTTGCATATTAAATTTCAATACTTTTTTCACATCTAGATAGCATACATCGAAGGACTAACTTCGTCCAAGGATCCGATTACCATCACAAACACCTTCATGAACTCAACATTCTCTCCAGACATTGGGCTCGTCTACAATTACATGGGAAAAAAAGGAAAAAAATGTTTTACGAAAGATTTTTCCAGTATAGAAATGATAATTGGTAAGAAGTAATATATTTTAATCACACAACTACGGTTAAATTTAATGTTTTCTTACTCTTTTCAATTAACTTAAATGTTTACTCAATTTACAATTTCAGAATATATACAGAATGGATCAACTGATGGCAAAAAAGATGTCATTATCAATACGATAAAAAAATGGCTGACAAATAAATGCGAAAGTTCAAACCGTAAACTCATGACACAAAATAATGTAAATCCGAATAATGAAAATTCCGATTAAATTTTTTGTTATTTAATTTTTATATTTCATTTCGTTACACCTAATTATTTTTGTTAAGTAGGTAGATGGTTTATGCAGACTCTGGCCCTGCAGTAATTCTCAATTGTTTTAATTTTCTCCTTTATAAATTAGCACATTTTTATTTTTTTGCCCTCTCAGTTAAATTGGCAGACTCTTATCGATATACGCAGCGACTTACCATCGGTGGTAGCCACGCACATCGATGAGGAGTCTTTCAATTTAATTGAGGAACAGAAAAATAAAAAAGCAAATTTAAAAAGGTAAAAATTTGAAACATTAATACTTATTGTTGGGGCAGAGCTCTGCAGTCTGCTGGCCTTTCCACCTCCAGTAAATTTTTGAATTTTACATAATGATGTACCTACCTATTTTTTTAAAAAATTCACTAAATTCCTTTATCATACTATGTAACATGCTATTGTGTACTGATCCAATATATAGAAACGCATAACTCTGGTGTGAGTGATTATCCAGTGGATTCATGAATCTGATTCAAGACTGGATTAGTATTATGAAACTCACACTACCAAACGTCATCTTCATTGGTAGTAAAGTGCGTGAGTTTCATAATAGATACCCCAGTTTTGAATCAAATTCATGAATCTACTGGGTAAACAAGTAAGGAACCTATAATATATAGATCCTAGATAGATATTTCTAATATTGACCCGATATTGGAAATATCTATATTTATCCTACATTAGCATTTTTAATGTAAACCTATATAGACATACCAATATTAATTATACATGGGTATATCCAATATAGACCCATATAGGCAATGTAAATATAGAAACAATATTGGCAATCTATATTGACAAGTGGCGATATTGGGTGAAAAATAGACATTGGGGCAATATAGATATATCGCCATATCTGTATTAAATCTGGTATTTTTCAAGATACGTTTGTCAATAGGGTAGTTTTTTTAAATTCTACTAAAGTCCAAAGTTCTGCACATTTTTATAACAAAAGCTTTCCGAGTTCTACCCAGATGTGTAGCAAAATTTCTTGAGAGTACTAATTCAGAATTTTTCAGGAAAAAATATCAGACTATTAAATGAGGAACTATGAAAAGTTCTGTAATTTTTTCCACATCAAAAATAGCTAATATACCCCATAAGTATTCCTGCGATTTTGAAATTTTTATTTAGCGAATATTTTCGGTGAACCACCAAGTTCGTTCATTCGAAATTCCACTGTAGCCTATTAATACGCACACTAAAAGTTTCCGTCATTCCCAAGGGAACATTAGGAGCAACGATAATCACAAATATCATATGTTACTCAGTAAAATGTAAAGTTGAGAAATTTTTGAAGGCTCATAAAATTTTCGTAGGAAATCATGTAAAGCCTAACCATCTACCGTCTTCGAGTTTGAGTCATCTGTCAACTAACTCTTCAGCAAAAGCAATAGATATGGCAAAAAGATACGAGACGGATGGAGTAGATACCGGAAAAAAAATATACGAATCAAAAAGAAGAAGTGCAAAAAAAAGCCATACAGACTGCACTACAACCAAGGGTTACAAATTAATTTGGAACGGAAAATCCAAAGATTCCGAAAGCTTTCTCTTGAAATACTAACCCGCTATCAAAGCAATTCAGATAAGAAAAGGCTGGTAACCAAAACTCAAAATAAACTATTCGATTTAAGTCAATAAAAGTTCAATTTCAAAACATATTTCCAGATCGTTAAACGAACTCTCGAAGTTATAAGTTCATTCTTTAAATCTATTTTCGTCCCCTTAAAGTCGGATAATTCTTCATTCAAGTGAAACTCTACGATTATGTAAGTATAATCGCGTAAAGTCGCAACCTTCTATGTGAAGGTTTATTCGTGGAGAAAGGTCGCGGAATAGAGACGTCGCATCGTTAGAAATTAATAAACCTAAATGCGGTCTTTTTGCCACGTTTAAAACTATATTATGTATCTTCGCAGTCCTGCAAGAAATGAGAAAAAATGATTCGAACGAACGTTTTTAAATTATTCATTTCAATCATGTATACCTAAAGCCGATTTTAAATTTAGTAGATGCCCGTTACAGCGGGCCAGTAAAAGACGGAGCAGGGAATCAGGGGTAGAATTGAAAAGTAATCATTTAAAACGTTTTCTCTTCTTTTTTCTTTCTTTTGAATAATTTATTCGCTCGCAATTTATTTGGGGCTCTGAAGAATCTCAACTGCGATAATGTCAATCATGAGTTAAACAAATTTAGATGCGTACCGCGAGATATTATAAATAGCAACTTTACTTCTTTTTAATATTCTCCTCGAATATTGACAATCAAAGTACACCTACTTTGAACGGTTTTATTTTCTCCCATCGTTGATCGGTTATTTCGCACATTTTTCCCCATTTTTCAATATTTTTTATTCCCTGGAAAAATAATTTTATGGCAGAGCGAGAGAGGCTTGAAAAATTTGGTGAATGATGAACTTTGTTACACAAAAACGTTCGACTGAATTGACAACTTGAGCAAATAACTTCTTACTTTCGAAACTGGTTATGTAGACTTTTATTTCAAAAGAAAAGAAAGAGAAAAATTTCATCGTGTTTTATAAATCTTTGATTGTCAAAGCAATGGTAGTATTCACGTTCAAGATATCTATTCCAGAAATAGTTACGATGAGAGAAAGCTGTAACGTGAAGGTGAGGGCAGAAAATATAAAATCATACCGCATAGACAGTGATGCTTATCTCGGCACGTTAATTTTTGAAACACTTTTGAATACTCAAAAATAAAATAAACAGCTGAAAGTAGGGATAAACAATTACAGCCAAAATGTTCGAATTCAATCACGTTATTTACGTTTTCACACAAAAAAACGACAATTCAAATTGGATTTGCTGAAAAATAGTATTCTGTTGCCAAAAAAGAAAGGAAAATGTCCTTCTTCCCAACTCAATTTTATTGATTTATAAGTGTGACGGTTATTTATCGTAACAGAATATTTAAAACACAATATTTAATAAAAGAGTATATAAAACAGTACTTTATAAAAGAACATAAAAGTAATAAGCAGTAACAAAACATCAAGAGAGTTAAGAATCAGAATAGAATTAATAGTAGTGAATTTAGAAGTACACAACATGAGATTATATACTAAGTAGTTAGATTCTTAGCTTAAAGGAAAGGTTCTGGTGATTTTACAGAGTTTTGGAGAAGGGTTTCAATCTTATTGGTTAACAGAAATGTATGTATATGAAGTATGACCAGTGGTAGTGGTGGTGACTGTGTGGTGACGGTGACAGTGACGGTGAAGGTGAAGGTGACGATGACGGTGATGGTGACAATGATGATGACGATGACAATAATAAATGTACGAATTTAGGAAAGTATTTTGTACAATACAAAAATATCATTAGATAAATACCCTGGTAGTTTGAAATTCAACGTTTGATAAAAACTTGAATTTGAAAAGAAAGGAAAAGTTGGATCAATTTGAGGTTGAACATGGATTTTAACTTAATACTACAAAACATTGTCAAATATATAACATGTGAGAATATGCTCCTCATGACCTCGCTCATACACAGTATATTAGTCATAACATGGTCATTGCTTGTAATGTCATCACACATACAGCTGTGATTGTATATTTGTATTTTACTGTCCATCAGTTGATCTTCAAATGTTGTTTAGTGAACATAGAATAAAATGAGATCATAAACTGAATATGTTTTCATTGAGTGTTTCTAGTCCTGAGTTTTATTTAACATCGTTCGTCATTGTGTTGTTGTGCAATTCCAGTGAAATCTTTCTTTAGGTGTTTGCCATTTCTCACAGGTTATGGGCCCAGTCATTGTACTTGAAAAGGCTGCCATTGTGATGTCCGAGCAAAATTGTGTGGCAGAAAGCTGTCAAGTAACCGTCATTCAATTTTAAATTCTCTTTGTTTGATCCTGATGTAAACGGTATTCTCAAGCTGTATGTCTAGTTTGTTCGTATTCATTTTTGTGTAATTTTTTGGCTTTCTGTCTGTGATATTTTTTTGTCCCAGATTTTTGCTGTTTGCTGTGCGACTGTTAACAAAAATGGAATGTGAGATGAAATTGATGCTGGAACCGTTCAACAGAGATAATGGGCATACTTGGCAATACCAGATGGATCTGCTGCTTCGAAAAGAAGGTTGATATGATGTTGTACATAATTCTGTTTCATCGGGTAGGAATTGAAATGAAGAATGGGGAAAGCTGAATTGAAAGGCGATGTTCTACATCGCTAATAATGTTGCTGACAACTTTATCAAGGTGATTCAAACCTACAATACTGCAAAACTGATGTTTCAGGCAATTGTGCAGCTTGCTGGACAGGACAATGACATGACGATCATTGAGTTGAGATCAAAAATGTATTCGATGCGATTCAAACCTGGTGATAAGCAGAAGGATTACTCGATGGAATTCTGGTCAGTTACTCACATTTAGCTGAAATGGGTGAGACAACGTCTGTAAAACAATGTATTTTAACAATGATGAGATCATTGCCAAGTGATTTCCATCCTCTGAAACTGATCATGCAGGATGATGATAATCTTTCGTTGGAAGTTGCAATTGGAAAGGTTATTAATTTCCAACATAAACTGGGCCTCGAAAAGATGTCGAGAAGTGTGTCTTCTGCTCCTGATGCATCAATCCAAAAACCTTCATCAGGAAGTGTTCCTGGTGAAGAGAATGCTTTTTTCAGTTCAAATTAGAATTCATGTGAAGGATGATATTATAATAAATTTACAGGTAGATCGAATTAACGTAATTAAAGAAATCATGGTGGTTTTAGGAATTGTAATTTTAACGATCAGTGTAATCCTAATTAGTCGAACAACAATAATAGTAACAATTTTAATCATAATAATTCTAGTAATAATAATTATTCAGGTTTGTCTAGTAATCAGAATTTGAATCGGAATTACAATAGTAACATTCAGTGTCATTTCTGTAATAAACAGGAACACATAGCTAGAAATTACTATGCTAAAAATAACAATCGATAATAACAAGAACAGTAATAATAGTAATAATAATGAAAATAGGAATTCACAGTCATATAATGTTTTTAATAGTAATAATAATAATAATGAATGTTTTGAGATCGAATTAACTTTCTTGGTACCTGATCAGGGTCTTATTTCGAAAGTTTCTGTACCACCTCAGATTGATATTGTATTGGACTCAGGAGGTACTTCACATAAGCTCTGTGTGATAGGACTACACCAACTTACACCTACCTACACCTGGAGGGCGATTCCACAAATGCAGGAATGTTATAGGACTTTGCGCCAAGTTTTACTTGAATATTTATGGAATATCCCTACTGGTGTAGGTTGGTGTAAGTTAGTGTAATCCTATCAAACAGAGCTATATTGTGAATGATATTTCGTTATTTTCTGAATATATTATGTTGACAAAACCTCAGTCTATAATGGTTGCCAAAAAGGGCGTTGAACTTGTTGTTTCAGCTAAAGGTACGGTGAAATTGAAAACTAAAAATGGAATTAATATCACATAAAAAGAATATTAGATTTGCTAAAAACCTTCCGACCAATCTTCTCTCAATTAAATGAATGGCGAGAGCTGGATGTAGGTCTGTATTTGAAGAAAAGTCAGTTAATGTAATAAGTAACAAAAGTAATAACGTAATTATAACCAGGAAAAGTAACTTAATGAATTTATTTACAATAATTTTTTATAATAACATAACAGAATCATGTAATTTAACACAAAATAAAAATAAAAATCCTTTGGAGTTGTAGCATAAGAGAATTGCACATTTAAATAATAATGATGTCAAGGTGTTGTCTAATAAAGGTCATATTCATAATACGTCTGATGGTCAGGAAATGTTTTGTGAACCCTATATTATGGGGAAACAACATAAAAAACCTTTTGACAGACATGAACAAAAAACAAAAAATCCACTAGACTTAGTCTATACTCCTACTCCAGTATCTTCTCTAGTTCATTCTTCTACTTTAGTTACTCTTTTGGAACATGAAAAAGAACTGGCCAAATTCAAAGGCAAATTATTCATGGACACGACTACTGTCCACGATGTAATAAACACTATGTTGTCTCCATTACTCCCCTGGTCACACCTCCCAAAATTCCAGAGAAGAACCACAAAGTGGTAAAACCCCCTTCTGTTTCCTCCACCCTGAAAATGAGGGAGAAAGCCTGATTTCTATTTGCAGATAAGGACCCAATACTCTATTTGCCTCTTCCACCTACATCCACATCAACTTACCAACCATAGGAAAATTCAAATTCTCCAGTGTTAGTCAACAAGAAGACATCTGCCCCTAATGAGTTTAAAAATTCTTGCCACCATTCCCACTCTCCATTCTATAAACCAACTTCCTTCAATAGGCCACGGAGATGTAGTGGCCAGCAAAGTCTCACCTACTGCCAAGCCCAATTGGACACATGTAATCAATCTTACAAATACATGCAGGTGGCAGGTGGCAGTTGGCAGCTCTCTCACTAAGTGGGAGCAGGACCAGAAGAAACAGCGCTTAGACTCAACAATTTCCTCCAAGCATGCGACTTATCCTTTTTACAGCACAAAAACTAGAGGAGTAGCTGTGGAGATTATCAACTTGTATGAGGTATACGGGCTTGTACTCCCCAACAACAGTTGCCACCAAATGACTGACTCATTATTTGTCTCTAAGACATTAAACAAATTCAGTAAACACTTGTACGTTTCTATGTTCTTACCTATACATATGTACAGGTAAGATATAATGTTTGTACAGGAACTAATTGGCAAATAAAAATCTTGGCAATATCATGGAACAGTTGCAAACATCTTTACATCATTTCTCATCAGTGACTAATAAGAAATTATGTAATTAGATGATGCAATACCATACTTATATGTGTAAAATTCACCTCGTCACCACTCAGTTCATTAGCCTATCTTTCATTTACTCGCTCCTTATCTTTTCCATTCCCAACTTGTTCGCATCACACGAACACACTCTTCTTCGTATACATTCTCGTCATCGTACCGTTATCCTTGAACATTCACTTTTACTACAAAAAATGCCGTTGACTGCTTTCTAGCTACTCGCACGTACATTTCTGCATTCAACGCGTTGCTTATTTTGTTTTTTCGTTCAGCCAAAAACGGCTTTGTTTTTGAATTCTTTTTTTAATAAAGCATTCTCTCAACCGTTTTTGTGGCTTTTCATTATAGGATCGTACTGATCTTATATATGTACATATCGGTGACTGTGTGCATGTGACAAAATCTACTATATACACTCAAGAAACTGGCTACAAAATTACCAGTGTTCACCCAGATTTTGGTTTCCTCATGCATAAGTATAAAGCAGCAGAACATGCAAATAGCTGTTGGCTACCTTCTTGTTGAGAGTACTTCTTCACGACAAGTTATTCCAAAAGGCTCATCCAAAAACATGTTCTATGATGTATGACAAAATAAGATGTAGAAATAATATTATTACCTCCTTTTTTGCTTTATAGGGAGACCAAGAAGTGATTCAATCTGGAAATGGACATATAATTTGAACTCAGAGCTTCTGAAAACATATTTAACGATGTATCACACAATGATTTGTACAAATATCATCGGTACTTCTTTTTGGAGCTGCAGTGTGTCCAGGGATTGGTTCAATCTGAAAATGGATTTAAATCTGAACTCAAAATTCAAAGCTGACTACGAATCATAAAATGATATCTAGAAATAATATTTGTATCTTATTTCTAAGACAAGAGAAGTTACAGGAAGTAGTTAAATCCAGAATAGGATCTAAAATTTGAACTCAGCATGTAAGAAAACATGTCATACTATGAATGAAACAATGATATTCAGAAATATTATTATTACCCTCAGCTATTGAGGCCATAGGGTACCCAAAGAATTGTTAAATCCTAAAATAGACACAAAATTTGAACTCAGATCCTCAAAAAACATGTCAGATGATGTATGATATATATATATATATACACACATAATGATACGTAAAAATAATATGGAGCCAAGTGAGTAGTGATGTGATTTTTATTTTTGATCAATCGACAATTGTTAAAATAATTCCCTTGAAAAAATCAATTTTTTTTATTTTTAGAATTTTAATAACTTTTAATCGATCAGACAATTTTGGCAAAACAAATTTTCAATTTTTTTCTGATGAATTTCTCAATTTTATTATCTAATAACCTATCACCATAGTAAATTAAATTATCTTAATCATCTTTTCTCATGAGTATTTCACTCTAACTTGGTTCCTTATGCTTTCCTTGCATAAACAAAACTCTAAAATCTTTTTGATTTTTCAACAGTTGATTATCAATCAGATCGATTATTCTCTTCTTAATTAAATCGATTAAAGTCAATCAAAAATTTTTGAAAAATTGGCACCACTACTAGGGAGTTGTTAAATCTGAAAATGGACCACAAATTTGAACTCAGTTCCTAAAAAATGGGAAATGATGTATCACACAATATGATGAAATATCTGTACCTTTTCTATAGAGCCACCAGGCTTATAAGAGTTACTAATTCCAAAAAAGAACCTAAAATTTGAATTCAGCTCCTCAAAAATCATATTTCAGTATACATATATCATTTAATAATACGTGATGCTCTAAATATTCATATTTTTCATTTCTAAAACTATGGGAAATTGAACCACAAACCTTCAACTTCCGAAAAAATAAAATTCTCATGTATTACAAAATCAACTTCACTTATCAAGCCATGAAGAAGAATGAGGGATTCTCCCTGAAAGATCAACTGTTGAGTTTGTGGCGTTAAATATAACTATGTGGACAAACAAATAAGATAAAAGCATGGTCAGTACGTAGCAATCATCAAACATTTCGTTGTAATTCTTGTTAAAGAACATTTGGCTTTTAATTGAACATGCTTAACAAATTCATTAGGAGATTCTAAGGAATAAAATGAGACCAAGTACAATAATTTTAAGACCTTAGAAGCCAAGATAGTATGAGAAAAAGAAGAAATTTTCTTAATTTCACTGTTTTTGGGCCTTTTCATAAGTTGATTGTTTGTTAGTACACATAGTTAAACTCTATTTCCAAAGTGCCACCCATACTGTAACAACAAAAGTAAAATCTTCTCCAACACAGTTGCCAGCTTCACTATTTTTTCTATAATTTAATCATAACTACAGAAAAAATGACAAAAACAATCACAAATTGTGATGAATTACATTTGGAGGACTATGGAATTTGCAAACCAACCCTAAAACTCACATTTAAAAAACAAATTAAAAATGAGTTCCTTGGATATTAATTTTTGCAATGTTGATATTTTAACTTCATGGTTTGAAGTAAAGTTGACTTTGGTATTATATTAGGGCTGAACTTATTTGGATAACCTTGATTCATACTTTCCATAAACCCATTTTTGGAAAATACAGTATCCTAAAAACCATTCAACGATGAAATTAATATAGACCATACTACTGAAAACTGAATTCTGAAAAATACCAATTGTCAGAGGATATTTTCACTGAACTGCACTGCACACTAACAATTAGCAAGTGGCCGGAATATATATGTTAGGAATAAAAACCAAATTTGCTCAATGAGCAAACAATATGCTCAGAAGGTGTTCTGTCATTTAAAAATTGCTAGAATGCAAAAGTTTATTTATAGACTGCTTTGTTCCAATAAACCGATATACTGTGCCTAACAAGTGATCTAATTTCCTTCAGTTTTAGTGTGTTTGTTTTGGGATTTCCCTGATTTGTCCCACATAAGTGGTTGTCTCTTTAATTTGGTGTCCCTGATGAGCAGTTTCTACTGTAATATACTTTCCAAGTACGTGGTGCAAAATAGTACCTATATTACGCAACAAGGGAGGGAAATATCCAATTATCAACAATAGGGTTATCATCTATGCAAATTTAAAATTCCGGACGTAATTGAAAGTTATGGGTTTCTTTCTATGATCTCGACCATAATAAGGAATTTGGCCCGCAGGAAAAACATTTATGGGACTTCCAAAAGTTTAAAATTACATCTGTGTTCAGGTAAATTATCCATAATTTATTTAAAGGAGGAGTTTTATAATATTGGAGAAGTCAATTTCGCGAGCAAATAATCATTGTATTTCAGGAAAATCTACTATTTTTGTCCTTTTTTTTTCAAATTCTTGGCCCTTAAAAATCTCGGATCAATGGAGAATCCCCCATTCCCTTTCTTATGACAGGCTAGTCTATGATGAAGCGGGGAAGGCCAAAAGAGAATGTCAAAAGTCAAAACAAAAATTCATAACTGTTGTTATTCCTCCTGTTCTCTGAAACAAAAAATGCTTATCACAGACAGTGTTAGAGTACGGAAAGAATAATATTATTCGATCATTTTTTTCCAATTAAAATTTAAAAAATCAAAAATTCATGGAAGTCGAAAAATTTCTGAAATTTCAGCATTTAAAAAAAATTTTCGCCTTGACAGGGATTCGAACTCTAAAATATCTGACGTCTAGGTTTCTCCAGATGAATGGTAATCTCAATCGAGCGCGATGTTTACAAGCACAAGCTATAAGCAAGTATGGGAATCGCACTGGATGATAATTTCTCACTCCAATTGGGTTACACACACTATTTTTTGCAACACTTCCTCTAAACGGTGCAAAAAATTTTATACATTCAAATATGAAGTAGGAATAATGGGTTTCATTACTCTTTAGTGGGAGTTAAAATTTAAAATTTCAAGTCACAACTTCCATTTGTGGAGTAATGAAACTCATTACCGCCACTGTGAAAACAAGCTAATAACAATTCACTTTGAGCTGTGAAAACTAAGAGAAAATTCGTAAGGTACTCGAGGGCAATCAATGAGAACAAAATATTACTACAATCTACAGCCAGTAGATAAAGCGAAATTATTGAATGGAATAAGGTAAGAGGCTGGAAACAAATAAATTACAAGTTTATTGACTAGATGTAGATCATTTCATTTTTACATATTTATTAAAAATATTCGACATAAGAATGTAAATGTTGAACATCTAAATACTAACAAGATCATTAAAAAAAGACACTCGCCGATTTAAAACGAATTAGATTAGACCCACATAAATAACAACAGAAAAACTATAAGGTAGACAAAACTCTTTCACTCCACATAACCATTATGATATATGATAAAACCTCAATCAAAACCACTGATCTCGTATCTTACCCAGCCAGAAAATGGCTAAATAGCGCTACTCAGCACCGGATCCGTACTACTTAACACACGCTGAGTAGCATGAGGGTAGAATTCTGGACTAGATGCTATCCTCTATGTAAATGGTTGGTTCATTCATTCCACACTCTCACTTCAGCCCTTTCTCAATGTCACTAAACCTTAAGATTACCTTTTGCAATCATTGCACAATCAGTCAATCACTTATCAATTACATCTGTAGAAACCTTGTATGGGTTATACTAGCTATGTCACACAACTCATCTGCGAGTTATCAACTATAATGCTATTAGTAGTATAAGATATTATATGCTAAGTAGCACACAGTAGCATACACTAATTAAAATACAGCAGCATATGCTACTTAGTACACAGTAGCACATACTAGTTTATTTTATCCGGATGGCCACTAACAATGATGCAGATGACGTGTGTAATTGACACATCATCTGTGTGTAAATTAGTGAAAATAACGTATGCTACTCGGCGCTACTTTTACTTTCCTGGCTAGGTTAGGGTTTTCGGAAATGAATTGAAGAATGCTATTCCATTCTTCTTGCAACGCTACGGTGGGCTTCATACAAGGTAAAAATGTTAATTCAACAATTTTATCGAGTAGTGATGTACGTAGGGAAGAGTGCACCGGACGAAATTTACGAAAAATTATCTATTTCATGATTTTTATTGAAATTCAAGTAAAAATAATGGTCAAATAAAATCACGCATGAAAATTTTCAGCACCACCCATGGATATGCTTCACGGTATTTCACTATCTAGTATTTCGACGTTCCAATGAAATACACCTACACACTAGACAGAGAGAAAAGAATCCTTCAGTTTAAAAAAATTTAGAATACGGTTTCGAGACGCACAGCTGGTATTCGTAAACGTCAAAAATCCACAGTTTTTATAAATAAATTGTTTTCCCCCATATTTTTAATCCGAAAATGCACAAAAAAATTAACGAAAACACCAAAAATTTAACCCAGTAAGTGCCCCGATTCTTTTCACCAGGCTCCATATTGAGTATTCAAGGTGACAATTTTCAGGCTCTCCATTCCTTTACCTACCGAAAAAGTTATTCAGATTGGAATAGAAAAAATTTGGTACCTACCACATAACCTAAATGTATAGAGATCCATCAATGCATTGACTGCATTCGAATCCCTCATTTCGCATCATTCATGCACTACCCCCTACCAACGCACGAAGGTAATCGAGTTATGTTGGAGAAAAATTCAATCTCGAATTTAATTGCTATCCATACCTGTGACGCCGATTATTTATACCCATTAGTAATCCTTCATTTTTATGGTTGCGTAAGCCACGGGAAAAAACGACAAAAAACGTTGTATGAAAATGTCTTTCTATTCTTCCATCGTACAAAATTATGCACTGGGACGATGACGTCAACGAAAACCCAAAATTCGATCTAAAGAAAAAATTAGCAATAGCCTGGTACTAGCAAATTCGTTCGATCAACGTGCAAGACATGTCCACTTCCGCAGTCCACCATCAGATTGTTACTGTTTCGAAACTGAGAGGACACAAAACGGAGGGGAGCTTGGTGGTGGCTCGAGTAATTATCTCAATATTTCTTCCAATTTAAGGGGAAGTGAGGATGCGTTCGTTCGTTCAATACGTCAGAATCATAACGTGTGCGTAACGGAGAGGATGAATCCAGAAGGGGACACACCTGTATGACATTTCCCCTCTCGCCTTTCAATCCATGCTCACGACGACATAAACAACCAAAAACAACAACCACATCACGGTGTTTACTGCTACGCTTCGCAGCGCCTGTGAATAGGGGAGGAAAAAAGAACAAAATTAAAATTAATGTACCTTCCTTTCATCGTTCAAAATAATTTTGGAGCAGGCTACAAAAATTTAATCAACAAAATTTTCACCACGAAAAATAGTGGGCATGTGAAGAGGATGAAAAATAGTGGAGCGAAATTCTTAGAAAGACACAAAAAGTGCGAAAAAAGAAAGATTTTGGTGCACAGACTGTTGAAAACAGAAAGACGAGGTGAACAAAAAATATTGAATCCACTCACGTAGTTGTGACTGAATTGTAACTTTTAATCAATAAAAAAATATGTCTATTCCGTTGAACCCTACATTGTTCTTATATTCACTTTTTTTTAACCATGTTTTTTTTTTCGACACTACTTACCTTTAATCGTAGACATCTTTTCGCAGATTTTCATCGTAACCTTTCTGACTACAGAAAAAATAAAAACAAAATGTGCAAAGGAAAAAGTGAGAAAAAAAATCTCTGGAATAAATTCATATACGGAGGACAAGGTCTATTCGAGTGGAATAATTTTCCTATCACACAGGCAAATCGCTTTCTAAATAAAATTCGGGAAATGAAAAAGAAATTTGTTCGTCGATTATGTTTTTTTTTTATTTTTATTTATTTTTCCCTCCTTAAAGGGTATTTCTATTTTATAGTCCTTTATTTTCCCTTCATACAAATATGTTTCTGAAATAGTGCATTCCCAAAATTACTTCCTTCTCTTGAATGGATAACATAACAAACTACAAAGAAAAGGAAAATTATGTGTGTGTATATACGGGTGGAAAATTAATTTTAAAAATCATTCTTCCTGAAACTTAGAGAAAATCCCATAAAATATTTTGAAAGATACAAAAAAATACAAAACAGACAGTAAGCTAGAATCATAGGTTAGGGTTATGCGAACACATGGCCATCAATGGTTAAGCAGCTAACGAAGCAGCTGATGAAATGAATAAGGAAAGTCTAACCCAAAGGTAACACTCATAGGGCTAAAACCCTGTAGATGGATCGCATACAGTGAGTGTAGCTGAATAAAGTGAAGGCATGAAAATACGATGCAAAAATATAATGTACTTACTTGATACACTTACAAAACTCAACTAAGTGAAACAAAAATGGAAATGGCTCAGAGACAGTCTATTATGGTAAACATATGAGAAAAGTATTAAAAAGATAAGAGGACGTGAACTCCGTCGATACAACAAAAAGAATACAAAAATAAAAGGAAAAAATAGACGAGTTGAAATTTTGCTATTAACAATCTGATTGAATTATGCAATTAAGTAATGTCATCTTGACAGGTTTTAGTTGCGCATCTTGAAAGTATTTGATGAGGATGTCGCGTGGCAGAAATGCATGGGTGAGTGAGATAGAGATAGGGTGAAATGAGGAAAGATTCTTGTAGGGCTCCTAAATTATGTCCACACGAATATGATGGAATAATTACAAAGTATGATGATGAATAAGGGAGAGGTGTGATGATAAATGAATTTGAGTGCGAAAGAGTAGAAATAACTATATTGTTTCAGAATAATATAAAGAACTAAGAAGTGAGAAAAAGAAAAAAAAAGTGAGAAAACTGAATGGCAAAAGTGTTGAAATTGGCCACTTTCATTAAACAATACATCATTTTGTACACATAATGCAAAAAAAAAAAATTTTGTGAGAAGACATTTTTCTCAAATCGACCAATTAAAACAAAAATACCCCCAGATGGAACTCCTTTTGCAAGAATTTACTGGTTTCTGCAACACTCAAAAATGTATACCCAACTTTTGATTCTTAGGAAACTTGAATTTGAATATTCAGACACCGATCTATCACATTTTGGATGCATTAACAACAATTTTTTTGTGAAGTATTTCGGTTTTCAATTTTAATCCAAACATTATTTAAAGGCTTTAATGAACGCCTTTTTACAACAAATAATTTAGTTCAAAAATTTTTGGACAATAAAACTTTTCTGCACTTGACAGAAATTTTTGTTTCCAAATTTGATAAAATTTTTTACCACAAAATAATATTTTCCATCAACTGAAGGAAAGTTTTAAATAATCATGTAATGTGAGGGCACTTTAAAATTTTGTGGTCACCGAAAAAGCACCAAAATATTCGTGAATTTGATAGCGGACAACTTCACGACTTTATGTTTGTGGTACTGAACAAGAACCAACAAATAGATCGTGGCCTCCGTTACCCTTCATTATTATCAAACATAATAATTCATAACAATAGTCGTAATTTTCTACAGAAGAGCATCAAAAACCAAGTTGTATTAAAAACAAATAAAGATAGCACAGAGAAATTTCAAGAACACATTTTTTTTTGGCGACATCCGTTTTAAAGTGAGAAAAGATCAAAGAATTACAATGACCGGGAAGAGATGAAAAATAAACAGGGAACTTCGACTCTAGTCGATACCAGGCAAAATCAAAGAGACCCAATTTTTTTCTCATCTTATCCAAAAATATTCATAAAAAATTTAGACAACCAAAATCCCCCAAATTCAACAGATATAAGATGATTATTCTAGTTCAAATTTAGCCTCAGACTTTCGAAAAAATTTCCAAACCAGAATTTTGAGAATTTTTCGGGTTTAACTTCAAAGAAGAATTTTTTCAGATTTTGGGATGGAAAATGAGGCAAAGTTTTGGTTTATCGAATGATTGGTAAAAAGCTTGAAAATTTTTGGAGATAAAAAGGTTTAGTTACCACAACATAGGTGTAATCAAAGGACTATCACAGAAATTTTCATTAGAACTTACTGATCCAAGTCGGGTCGGAAAATTTGAATGAAACTTTTTGATACTTATTTTTTTTTTAAACACTCCAGCCAAAAAAAATTGGTCAGTTCCTCCAAAGAAACTAATAATTCAAAATCGAAAACCTCTTATATGTCGCACTTTTTTCAATATTGAACAAGTCATGCGCATCACACTAACGTATGTTTCCCCCCTCACACACACACGTTCATTAGTTGTAAGCTATACAAGGACTTAAAAATCGAAACTGAACGTTTATTTGAAAACCATAAAAAAATTCATGACTATCAAAATTTTAAAAATTTCATAACATACTTTTCATCCGGAACACGCGATGTTTTTCGAATAAAATTGTTTTATGATCCAACTGATTCCACGTACCTTCTGCAATCAAATAATGAACAAATAAATGTTTATATTGGTAAATTATTTACGGAAATGATAAAAAAATTTTTTAGATAACTTAATAAAAAGTATTAATCTTTTAAATTAAACATAGGTAATTTTAAACCTTCTAAAAATATAGTTAAATAAATAACATTAATTTGTCAAATTAAAATAAATAATTTTTATTTTATTATTCAAATAATATAAAAATTAATTAATTTTTAACAAAATTTAGAATTTGATAAAATAATTCCTGTAAGACCTCCTATTGAAAATATTATAATAAATCCTGTTGATCATATTATTATTGGTGATATATTTATTTTATTTCCATTTAATGTTAGAATTCATCTAAAAATTTTATATAATATTAAAACAAGATGAATGAAAAGATATATAATTATATTTATTTATTTTTTATTAATTCTTCTTTGTATAGTGCCGGGTTTATATTAAAATTTATCTACCACAATTGGAGGTAGTTCCTCCCCGAATCTGGAGGCCGAGTATGGTTGTCATGTTATGGGAAGCTTAACGAAGCATTTTGACCAAAGAAACCTTTGATTAGATTTTTTTCTTTTTTCAAACCATATTTATCCATGACTACGAGATTTTGTCCGGTCATTTTAAAATCTGCGCCCTAGTGCCTCAATATTTATTTCGATGGCATTCGTGTTTGAGTGACGAACGATATTCTAGGTTTAATCTTAAGAGAATTATTTTTAAAATGCAGTGGAGATCTTCCTACATTCTTATTCTCGTAATGAACATACTTAAAACATATAATAATTAGGCGATTAAAACATCCGCACTAGGCGATGTTGGCCTATTGTACTGTTAAGATATTTCACCCACTCTCCTTATGTCAATATTTTCCCGCGTTTACCATAGGAAATTTTCAAAGCAGTGGTCGTACAATGAGCAGGTAACAAAAATAATGAGTCAAACTCACGCTCAAAATTTATATTTCTACATAATTGTGATTTCTTATATTATTGCTCAGTAAGTTATTCGTTTACAGCTAACTCTGTATACATTCTGCACTCATGTTTTTTAACAAATTTTCAGTCGACTTTTTCAAGTAAATTTAGACACCCATTGCGAATAACTACATATCGGTTTCGCAGCCAAATGACGATGTGAATGTTCCTTGTAAAACATTCCGATGTACTCGTCACTCGCCTCTCATATTATAAAGAATAAGTTAGGTTAAAAATGAGTTTTTAAAAAATACGCTTTTATAATTTGAAGGAGAAAATAACGGCGAAAGATAAAATAAAATTTTTCACTTCATTTTCTGATACAGAAATAAACAAAAATTGAAAAAAACAACTGATAAAAACGGATATGTGTGTATGTATGCGTGTGTCGCAACATTTGAAAGCAGCGCTGACGTTGGTCATCTGGTGCACTTCAACAAATTGAGTGAGTAGAATAAAAGCCTATAAAAAGTGGCGTATATGTCATGCGAAAACGTCAAACATTCAGCTCCAGACACGAACTAATGTATCACGAATACCTTTGCAAATATTTTCTTTTGAAGTGACAACTAGATTATGGTTTAGAAACGAAGGTCCGAAGCATGCAAACATTCACCATTTTGTAGCTGTGCTTCTGCTCAATTCGAAAAAATGAGAAAATGAAAACACAATTTGAGGCGTAACACGAAGAAGAAACATTTTTTGTGATCAATGTCACGGTATACAAACAAACATAAATTTAGAGAAGGTTTCAACCATTAACAATGAATGTTTCTGGTTTTAAGTATGAGTATATGACGCCTTCAAATTCAAAAATCAGCTTTTTTCGAATATGCCTAGGAACTTACTATTTTGAGGTCAAATGCTATAATGAATCCGCATTATAGCTTTCGACTGAATGAAATTAGGCATTATAAATAATGGGCATCACTCTCCGGCATTTTCTATAATTATTATAGAATTCGTCCAAGTTATATCAATATTATTCGTTAGTCAAAATCAATAATCAAATACTAATAATCAAATTAATTCAAACGTATGATTAATAAATATAATATTGAAAAAAAATTTCCCGCACTTCAAGACTTTTTTTTTTTTGGTTAAATACTTATACACAAAAATTTATTGTAATAATAAAACAAAAAAAAAAAGTTTAAAATCAATGAAATTCTTCCATATTATATTTATTAATAATACGTTTGAATTAATTTTACTATTAGTATTTGATGGTTTATTGATTTTGACTGAAGAATAATATTGATAAAACTTGGACAAATTCTGTAATTAGAGAAAATTCCGTAGAGTGATGCGCATTATATATAATCCCTAATTTCAGTCAGTCAAAACTCAGAAGCTATAATGCGGTTTCATTATAGCATTTGACTGCAAAACAGTAAGTGCCCAGGCTTTTTCGATAAAGAATGATTTTGGAAATTGACTGCGACATATATACAGTATACACGGTGTTTCATATACTGCTCAAAACCCTTTATAGCTTTATTTTCTTAGAAAATACAACTATTGCATTCTGCGCTGCAGCATTTATATCATATTTCTACTTCGGCTGTCACAATGGAAATTTGTTGGCATGTAAATTGCCTGATTTAAATGATTTTTCAACTGTCATATTTTCGCCAATACTTGATTAATTTTGTTCAAAATGGAAGAAATAAGGAGCTTTTACTGATTTAAAAATTTTTTTAATTAATTTTTCGATGATAAAATTTGGTCTTCGTAACTTCAATGGGAGATAGGCTTCAATGAAGATATCAAAAAATTTCAGGAAGGCCTACACACGGGTCTTATTTTCAAATTTGTAAAAAACAATAAGTGTACATAACGTATACCCACGAAAATATGACTGATCCTCCAACTTTTCTTCTGCGATCAAATTCATCAAAAATTCATAAAAATGTTACATCACTATTTGGTTCAAAAATAAAAAAACTGATGTGGGTACAGCATTACCCACATAGATACAAAAATTGTATGTAGTAGAGATAACCAGTCTCTCTAGTCTGTATGCAGCTTCGCAATAGGCAACTAGGGCTAGGCTGGTGTTGCATGTATAGATGACGCATCACGCACATTATTGGCGAGTACCTAAGGAATAGGTATTTGCCTACGTCGTTTAGTCGCCTGCATACATAATCACGTACATAGGCAGGTAATTCACAAGATTTAATGTATATTGAACTATTAGTTTTGGCTACAGTGGTAAGCCCTAGCCGGAAGAATGAGGGATGATGTCCCCACAACCACTCCCCACTAGTTTTTTTACTAGTGCAAAAAATTAAGTCCCCTTAGTTGGAAATTGGGGGATGTTGGACAGAATGTTATCCTCTGTAGGTACTTTTTCCTCGATATGGGGCAGATTAAAAAGTAAGTCTCGGAGTTCCAGGCTAAGGGTATGGCCTGTGAAAGTTCACACTTGGTAATTCAGTACCTTTCTTTGGTTGCAAAGTGCACAGGATTGTACTCCCCTCTTCCTTCTCAGCTTACTTGCCTGGGTGAGATGGAACCTCTGGCAAGGGTCAGGATGGGACCTTTGAATGTAGTTCCCTGAAGGAGGTCGTTGATACATTATCACTAAACGATCCACAGATACAGGAGAATCCAGGTCCATGGGGGTTGCCATTGAGCCTGAACTCCCTGGTTTCTGATCACCAATAAGATTCAAGATTGAGCGAGACTTCGTCATTTTGTGCAAAATGGCTCTGGTACTAGGTCCTTTTGGAGCATCCGAAATTTTGGTATTGGATATTAATTGAGCAAGCATTTGATCATGTCCTTGATTGGATTGGGTTTGATCTTCACTGAGGAGTTGTTCTTCCTCATAATTAAGCAAAGTTTCCTCTGGATTAGAAGACACGATAAAAAGATTGTATGAATATTTTGAGAAAACTCAAAGAGAAATAGGCAAAGTTTTTGAGAGGTTTAATTTCTATGTTTGAACTGAACAGCGAAATATAGACGAAAAATCGACAGGTATAGCTCTAGCTACAAGTGACAAACAACTGAGCAGATTGTTTGAAATGAATTTTGCATTTGGTAATAGTTTTTTGGATTTTGTTTATCTCTTAATTTGACACAAAGGAAATCAGCAGTGTGTTTTATACGTTTGTATTGTCATGTCAATGTTCCCACATTCATTTCTATATGTGTGGTAGTAATTATCACATATTTTTCATAAGTGTATTTTGTACTTATTTGACCTACTGTTTTATCTCGTTCATGCCCTTTGCTATGGATGTTGAACATCCTTGCATGATGTGGTCAAGAGATAGGAAGTATTTTCGACGTATGTTTCATCATTTCTTTTATTCTCATCAGCTGTTATTACATTTCTAAAAATGCACATGAGTTTTATTTGTTTATTCACAATGCGGGTTTATTTTTTTCGAATTATTTTTTGTTTTTCTTCCTAAAGCCACAGGTTCTAACCCTGGTAACGGAAGGATTGTAATTTGATTTTATATTACTTTTTTACCACAGAAAATTCTGATTTTTAAATATATTACATAAGGTAGTCTTCCGCATACATTGGTAGGAATTTTAAGTTTGAAAAAATTATTTTATTTGTGTGATTGTAGGACTTATTGTGCTATCTTCTAGAACAATCAATTATTTATTTTAATTTTTTTTTTTTGTTACGATGGTGACCTGTTTTTATAACTGGCTTTTCTGGTTCTTGTTTAAGGATTTTATTTTGATTTACCTAACATTAGACCTAGCCAATCCTTGTGATCGTCAAGTTGGGATCTGATTACATTTTTTATAACTTCCTTTGCACCTATCTCTTTTAGGAGGATTTATTGACCCACTTAGGTTATAAAAGATCCAATTTATGTCATTAAATCTCACTGTCTTTTTAACTTTATTCTTAACTGCAATTTTTGGACTTTGCATGTTTGTTTTTAACACCTCTCTGTATATTTTGGGTAAGTCTTGTTCAGTGTTATCGCATTTTTTCACATTTAAATCCATCATTTTGCTTGATTAAATTGCCTATGATTTTCATTTTATTCAACCAAATTATTTTCCTTAATCTCCTGAGAACTTGGGTTTTCAGGAACATAACTTCTGTTAATATCTTTCATTTTAGCTCTTTTTATCTATTTTTGTCTTCTGCTATCATAAATGCAGGCTTCAAGGGGTCCATTGAGACTTTCTTTTTTTTTTTGGCCATTAAAAGTACAAAAACTTTGTCTGTTTGGTTAACTACCTTGTATGGGCCAGTTTAAAGTCTTTGAAGAACCTTTTTTATGCTTTCTTCTCAAAAATACATGGGTTGTTGTGGCTAAATGCCTTAAGATGTATGTTTTGGGTTTCCCATGTCTGCCAGCTTGCGTTAAAAATTGACTTGCATCATCTTTGATATTTTGAACAAGAGTTTTAGGGTTTGTCTCGTTAGATTCTCAGAAGAAATCCCCTAGCAAGCGTAATTCTTTGCCAAGTTCTAACTGAGCTACTCAATGACCAGTGTCAGTTTGTAAAGCAGATTAGAGGCCAAAAGAATGGTAAGAAGTATTTCCATCCATCTTTTGGTATTATGTGTCATAATAGAGGCTTTTAGGGCCCTGTGACACATTTCTTTTGTTAAAGCTACAGCTTCTGGCCATCTTGTTGCTCTATCTATCATAGTGAATAAGTACTTGTAGCTGTGAGATGATGGTAATGGACCAACCAAGTCTATGTAAATGTGCTTAAAGTAATCTGTTGGCTTGAAGTGCTGTAATTTTGATTTCATGTGTCTGCCTATTTTTGAAATTTGGCAATCTAGACAACTGTTACAATCAAATTTTCTTTAGGCCACACAAATCTCAAGGTCATGAGTTCAGTAGTACTCCTAAGTCCAGTGTGTGATAGGTTATTTACACTGTCAAACGCCATTTTCCTATCGTTTAATAAAAGGTATATGGACATTGTAAACCTTGGGACATGTCACATATTAAAGATGTGTTAGTGTCAGAATGTTTCCTCTTTTTCATTATGAGGTTTGTAGAATCAGACAAATAATTTTGATAGTTCTTCATCCTTACGTTGATCTTTTGCAATTGCGTCCTAAGGTAACTGAGAAGGGACAGAGACAGATTCAATTCTACTAAGTGCATCAGCTAGTGTGTTTAGTTCTCCTTTGATGTATCTAGCATCAGTTGTAAACTGACTGATGAAATCTAAGTATCTCATTTGTCTTGGCAAGGCATGTTTGCTCCTCTATTGGAAGGCATGTGTGATAGGTAGGTGGTCTGTGTACACAGTAAAAGTTCCATCTTCAACATTATATCTAAAATGCCTCATTGCAGCATTAATAGCCAGTCACTCTCTATTGTATGTACTATAATTTTTTTCTGCTTTTGACAATTTCCTCAAGAAGAATCCTAGTGGCTGGTTTTGGCCATGTTCAGTTTGGTACAATGTTGCACCAATTACAAAATTGATGCATCTGTTGCAACGCATAAAGGCAGACTATCATTAGGGTGAGCTAACAGAGTTGCATTAGCTAGCATGTGACTGACATTTTCAAATGCTATGTCAGCTTCATCTGTCCAAATGACAGGAGTTTTATCACTCTTTCTATTGGTTTTAATTAAACCAAATATTTTACCTTGTTTGGCAGCTACATTTTTTATGCAATGTCTGTAAAAATTTGTTTTCCCAAAAAATTGCCTAAATTTGGCAACTTTTTTTGGTTTAGGGAATTTTAATATTGGCTCAACCCCGACTTTTTGAAGAATGATACTAGTGGAAGTAATGTTGTACCTGAGAAAATCAATACTTGGTTTTACATAATTTCATTTACCTGGATTGATAGTAAAACCAGCAGCAGTTACCATTAAAAAGCGTCCTAACTTCTCTTTCACCATTTTTAGATAGGCTAAACATGCAACACGCGCCTATCCTTCAATACTCATGGATGATGTGCGTGTTTAGCCTAACATATACACCGGTGATGCCTTTTGTTAGTCGCCAGTTTAGGGTGTTATAAAAGGTTGGCTGCCTTACCAAAATGGTAACATAAAGAACACGCAATTCCTCATTCATTCGCCTGTGGGTTTTAGAGGTGAACACACTATGATGAACATATTCCTCTACACGTTTTCAAATACCAAAAATGTACGTATTCATCAATAATAAAACATCCTATAACTCTTTGTAAACAACCACTAAATTACCCGTATTTGATTATGTCTGTACATTCATGACCTAATTGTGCTGTCCCTCGAGTATATCGCGAGTCAGCATAACCCTATAATAACAACACCCTACCTCACTTAGCCGATCCGACACATATACTTACATACCCCAAACAAGTATATAAACCCTTGATTCAAAGGAATAAGACACAGTTCCTAGACAGTTACTTCTTAGTAACTAGAACCTCTCTTACAGAGCTACTAGTGAACAGACAGTCTTGTCTAAAGGGTTGTAATCCCATATGTTAAATTTATTGTATAATAATTAACGTATTAATTGATGTACTGTTGTCGTACAATTTATTATTTTATTAAAAGTGTTAATTCAAATTTATGTTTTAAGTATTATTGAGTCTCTCAAATACGTTAAGGTCCACAACAGTTGTGGATGATAATTTAAATATTTAAATTATTATAGAGGTATTAATGTTTGTCCAGTGTTAGATATCTCGTGTATGGTGTAACACTGAAAGTGGTTCTAATTAGGTACATTACCACCTCTTTTGGCCGTTACAGTACAAAATAAAGGTAAAGTAAAAAATGTTGGCTAATGCATTTGACGAAATTTTTCTTATTTTGAAACATACTAATGAGTTTCTTAGAAAGATATTGGTCAATGCAGCCTTATAAGCCATGAATAAAAAACAGACCATGAAGACAGTCTTAGATTCCAATAGGGGGTTCTTCAGTAGAAGCTGAGAGGCTTTGTCAGGCTGAGTTATCAACTCCTCTTAGCATAAGTCTACCTATATTGTACTACAGATAAATTGGAGGAAATAATAAATTTTATTAAAAAAAACAAAAACTAACTGCATTAATCATAATGAGTAGCTCTTATTGGTAGATCGCTCAAATTTATGACAATAATTTTTTCAATCTTTAAATTCTCATTTTCTTCAATTACACCCTTGTAATTTTTTAATTTTCAAATGCGAATAGCTTAGAACATTTTCCGGATGCTCAGGAACATTTGGAGTACCTATACTTTCATTCAAATCTATAACGTAAGACACTTTTCTGAACGAGCAAAATTCCGTAAGTTTCGGAGATAATATAAAATTAATATGTTATTACTAATGTTATTATTAAAATTATAATAATTATTATGAATTAAATATATAAATTTTTAAATAATTAATTTTTATTTAGACATACCAAACATATAACTTCCTCCGTACGCAGTCGGTAAAAATTAATATTGAATATAATGATACAGAACCATGTATGAGGAAAATCCACGATTACTTGTCTTATAACTGGGAAATGAAGAATCAACGAATACAAATTCATGACGAGATTCTAAAATGAAGAGCTTTTTCCTTCTATGTAGGCCACAAAATTCTATCGATTTTTGTTTTTGTTTTTGTTTTTCAGGATAAATATTTTTTATAGGCACGATCTGTTAAAAAGTAAAAAAAATCCTAAATTTCAAGCAGCGTTTCGACGAATACGTGAGTTTCTTACGTTGAAGACAAACAAATTAATCACAACAACTGCTCCTCAGAGTAACTTACTTTCGAAAATTTTCCAGCTAAATAAAGCATTTTTCCCATAAGATGAATAAAACTGTATATATGAATTTTATTTTGGAAATAATCAGTAAACACGAGGAACAAGGAAATAAAAAAATTAAATTTTCTCTTTTACTAAGTAATTCTTTCTTGTGCTGCCTGCAGAACAGAACAAAAAGTCAACGATTTTATGAAGTGAAGAAAATTGTAAAGATAAGGGAACAACATGCAATCTGTAATCCCAACATAACTTAGTTTCCCGCCGAGAAGACAATTTTCAAAAATATGAAATTGCCTTTAATGAAAAAAATATGAAAACATGATGAAAACAATTCGGAGAAAATTTTCTCATGTAACAATCTCTCGGTCAATAAATAATTGTACTTAAGAAAGAAAAATCAATAATATCAAAAAATATAAAACCCAATCTTTCGATCGACCCTGCCAATTGTGTAGTTCTCAACGAAGTGGTAAGAATATCACTCCTGATTCTTTGGTTCTTCGGATGAAAGAGCAGTTGCTTTTTATGGTGTAACTGAAGACTACAAAGACTGCCAGATTCATTTCGACCAATCCCTGGCATACTCGATATGCAGGAAGACACTTTTTCCAAGAACTGCTATGAAGTATGGAAAATTCTTTGAAAAGGAAATCAACCAAGAACAAACATGGGGTAACAGGGGTGACATACTTTATAAGTTCGACTCTACTTTTCCCATGAATATAGTTATGCCGTCAGGACGCCTCCAACGAGTGGAAAATGGCATTGTTTCAGATCTTCAAGATTCAATTAACCTAGGTTAAGATTTTGACTGAAATTATGATGTGCAGAGCCAAATGCCTCCTGGTGAAGAACATGGTATGATTAGAATTGCAGGTGAAGACATACCCTGAACCTATGTGAAAGTTGACCATTGTCTCCAAAATGGTGAGTCTTGCACTGGCATCATAATGGTTATTAAGCCCAGGAAAATAGAATGTTGCATCTCCTCCCCAATTTTGACTTTTTTCCCAATTTATAACATTTTGTTTCATTTTGGGTTTGATTTTTGTCGACCCAATGTTTTTGTCTTTTTCTCCTCGGATTTAACTTTTAAAATTTTCACAAAATTGCATTTTTTTTTCTATGCATATTTTTGTATTTTTATAAAATATTTATTATGTGCATTTGCTAATGACAATAATTGTCTTTAACAATTTTCCCCTGGGCGATATATATATATATATATATGATGATATTGTAGGTGTGGGGACAATACTCGTATGAGGTAATAGGGGTTTACACCCCTCAACAACAATTGCCACCCAAAGGCTGGCAATTATTCGTCTCTATGACGTTAAATCAAAATACACTCGTACATTTGTATGTTTGTACCTGTACATATGTACAGGTAAGATACATAGCACAGGCTGTGATCAATTACCCGATAACAATCTTGGTGATGTCAAAGACCAATACAAAACGCGTTGCGGCATTTCTTATCACTTTAACAGAGGCAAGAAACAAAGCAACTTATGACATAATATCATAAATATATGTACATATGTGTGTCTGTGTGCATGTACCAAATCCAGTATATAAACTCTCGAAACTGGCTACAAAATTGCCGGTGTTTGCCAAGGATTTGGCTCTCCCATACTGTGAAGAACAAAGTGGCAGAACAGGCAATACTGATGAAGACCTTTAATGTGTGAATATCTCTCACAACAAGGTATTCTACAGTAGGTTTTGACATGAGCCTAAGTAGGAATGCAACTTCCAAAAATAATTTACAAATTGTGAATTTTCCTCTTTTTTTGTTAGGTGGATTATTGACTTTTTCTTCAGACCCTGTCTTTCTCTTTTGAGATGACATGGTCTAGGAAGGGAAATGACAGATCTGGCCTACCAACCAAAATTATAACCCTTAAAATTCGTGATTTTTCCGCTTTAAAAATTTTTTTCAAAAATAACTCCTAAATTCAAATATAATAAAACGTATTTCTAGCCCAGGTGTTTCAATCACAACCAAAACTTGCCTGCTTTCTTTTATTCTTCACCTTTCAAATTTTTTCTATTTCTTACAAACTATATTCACTTCATTTCTTCATACATCATCACATTTTCTTATCTTTTTCAGAATTTCTCACTTCTAATCACATTGTCTTGACTGCTGCTTTTGCTGCTGTCTTCAGCATATTATTCTTCTAAAACCCCACATCTTTTCACTCTTCACTTCACTCTCCTGCCTAGGTATTAGTTTTCTCTCTCCACCCTAAATGTTCACCTTTTCTTCCTTATTTTTTCTCTGTACAATTCTCTTCTTTTCACATGTCACCTCCGTGATCGATACTCTGAGTTTTATTTTATTTTATTAAAATCTGTACTATTTTGAACAATTTTATACTGTTCTGTGCTATCTCCTTTTTATATTTTCCTTCCTCTCTTTTGTTTTATGTATACAAGCAGTTTTTCTCAACCAAATCTGTTTTAATATTGTACACTGCTCGTCACTTCTCTTATAGCTCTCATTTCACCCAGGCTGTTTATATTTCCATTTACTTATTTTCTAACTTGATTTTTTTTATTAATACAGAGCTTTAATTTTCATAAATATGTGTGTGGGTGCACCTCTAAACCTACAGGCATGTAAATGTGGAATTGCGTGTTTGTCTGTGTTATCATTTTGGTAAGGCATCCAACCTTTTATAACATCCTGATTGTCAGTGTATATGTTAGGCTAAACATGCACGTCATCCGCAAGTATTGGAAGATAGGCGTGTGTTTTGTGTTTAGCCTAGCATTTCAACCATGGCACGTGTGTTCTCATGCGCGTGTCCATGCTAAGCTAAGTTTGTAGCATGTAGGCTAAACAGAACAAATTTTGTATCTCATCCATTTAGCCCACGTACTACAAGCGCGTGTTTTATTTTATTGTCCATAGACATTATTGCGCGGACTTGGTGATGGACCAAGTCCACAGTCTGTCGACTGGGGCCAAGCCCCAAAAGGAGAGAGGACATGGTCCCCACAATGTGTTGAGTTTTTCTTACTGGCATAGGCCATTCAGTGGTATAGCCCTTTCATCAAATTGATCATCACCTAGAAAATGTGAAATGAATTGATAACTGATAAAGGGTTGATAGCATGTGTATTTTAAATGGAGTATCAACTACTATCAACTATTAATTCATATCAACTCTGTTCATGATCGAGACCTAGGATTATATGATTTTCAATTTCACCCAAGCATAGTCTAAATTCAGGTACAATGGATACCTGACAGGCCATTTTGGTTGGGCAGTAATATTTTTTAGTGTTGCTGTCCAATGTAGATGATTTTTCCCAGGTTCTTAGACTCTGATTAGTTGTACTTAAAATTTTGTATGTATTACAGTGGGGAATGGGTTTACTGCCTCCATTTGCATACCACATATTCATATATGTCTGTAAGAATTATTGCTGCTTAGTAGAATTAAGTAATCTCTAGTTATATACATATAAAGATTACATACATACAGGATGATTCACATTGTAACTAACATAGGAAAATAACACTTTGGTGCAGCCTAAACTGATTCACCATGTTCTTTTTATGTAAATATAACACAGAATCATTTTTTGACAGTTATTATTCGACGCACCAAGAAAATATAGGGCCAATCACAAAGTATGAACTGTTCACTGCAAGAAATTATACTTAATTAGGTTTAGTGAATGTTAAGGCTGATATCCTCGGTCAGAGTATCATTGGGCCTACTTTCCTCGACATACTTTAAAAGGAGAAAAGTATTAGGAACTTTTGGAGAAATATCAGATAGAATACATCAGATCATAAAAGGGCATGAAATTTGGGACTAGAACTTGAGAAATTCATTTCTGAAGTACTCCATTGCAGGCTGATAAGTACGGGCAGGACTAAGTAAAACTTATCAACAATACACAAAGCACTATACTTTCTTGATGTTTTGGAGCTATACTAATTGAAAAGTGCAGTGGTGGTGGAGAGCTAGTGTTTTTCACTTCTGAAAATAGGTTCATATGGAAAGTTTACATATTTTTACATGTTAATTTTCATCATGAAAAAAGCATCCATATCTTTCTTCTGGATTTGTTGTTTGTATAACTCTTCATGTTGCAACTTAAAAGTAACAATAATAAAATGAAATAATCTTGTATGTCTTCAAAAATTTCACTTTTACATCAAATATTTGTATCATAAATGCCCAGTTATCGTAGGTATTAACAAACAATAATGATGAGATTAGGATAATCTTTTTAGTTTTCTTCATTTCTGTCCTCAGATAGCGAATCATTAGTTCTGAACTTCCAGTAGATTCTAGCTTACACCAGCACCCTTCTCAACCTCCTTACATTTCATTATACACTGCGAAGAGAAACTCACTTCTAATTGTCGATGAAGTTGGTAATCATAACCTATCTCAAACTAACAAACACTCACCATTTCTGAACCCTATCCCTGGGCATCTTAATTAATGCAATTGTCCGCGAAAAACTTAAGAGAAACTTTACAATGGGCCCATATCTACAACCAGCGAATTGCTCCACTCGACTATCATCTACACAGACACACAGAATTAATCCCCACAAAACAATGAAACTCAAAAGGTTGATTTAGGTACTATCCTTCGCCATCAAAACGATATACGAGCGAAGTTGACACTTACACCCATAAACTCCTAAAAAAATCACATCGAAAATTCACATTGAGATCTCGAATATTATACTCAAATTTTATTCGGTTGACGAAGCTATCATAAAACTGCTATCTGCACCCCTCTCACTGCCACCACAATTGCCACCACTTTATCAAAGACGTCATCTAAACGTTTTTTGGAACGATACTGAAAATAACAGAAGAACTCAAACCCAACTATTTCACCATTTTCTCGGCGCTCGAGAAAACTTACTGCACACGGTTTACATTTTCCTATTTTATTTTTTATTTTTCATGTGTTTTTCAGTAGACGAGATAAAAGAAAAAAAAGCGAAAAGAAAGTCCACCACACCACAAAGACGACACATCCAGACCGATGTAAACTCTCGTCTCACCCCAAAAAATCCACGCCTCACTCCAAATTTTTTACGCACTTAAAAATCGAAATGAATAACAAAACAGTTCTTCCTCAAACGGAGTCAACATTTTTCAAAGGAATATTTCTAACGTTCAATTTCCCGAACTCCCTCCAATCGCTCCCTTTCTCTTTTCCGCATCTTATGTTTTACTTTTCTATTCTTCCTGAAATGATAAGTTTTGCTTAATATAACTTTTTTCAAAAATCTACCCTGAAATGAAAATAGAAAAAACAAAAAGTACAAAGAAAAAAACAAAAAATTTTATCGTTATATCATCCGGAAGAAAAAGAAGAAATCTGATAACAATTGACTTGAGTATTTTGTCGTCTTTTTTTATTCAATTTTTTTTTTCGACTATTCCTCCCATTTCCAAATAAAATCGAATTATTTTATCCTCAATTTTCGTATCGGTAAAACCTTTTACTGGCTCTGAGGAAGGAAGACAAAAGTTATTTAACCCAAGAGAGAAAGAACATTTTCTCCTCCCTCAACGTGAAAATCGAATTGCTCGAAAAAATAATTTGCTGTATTAATGTAGAGAAAGAAACAATGTATTTTCTCTGTATAAAAATAATCTTATGCGTTCGAGCAAAAATGGAATGTAAAAATCTAAAAATTAAAAAAAAAATCAAATTCATTAGAAATCCTTTTAAAGAGAAAAATATCAAGCTTATGTCTATCCAGCAGACAAGCAAGGTTCATTTAAACTAAAGCACAAATTCAATTGTAAGTTTGAATGCATTTTTTAATTTATAAGGGCATAGAGGAGAGTTTTAAGAAGAGAAAAATTAAATTGAAGATATTTTTTTTGTCTTCACCGACTCATTGAATGTAACTTGCACCTCTAAGGAACTTACACAGTTGAAAAAAATCAAATTCCGCAGACCTCTCAATCAACATGAAAATACATTGGCGACATAAATTCAAGAGTAAGCTTTCCTGATTTCTTTCTTATTTAAAAATACTTATATTTTTGATAAATGTATTCTTTTGGGGCTTTTAACTATATTTTCATAAATGACCATGACTTATCAAGTCACTTCTTTCAAGATTTTCCTCAAATTTAGGTCAAAACAGTAGGAACTTTTCAACTTTTAACATACAGTGAAAATCTGCCTCATGTTTAGCTTTAAATTTCTCCAGAACAATTGGTTCCACAAAAAAAAACATGAGAATCTTTTTTATAAAACTTTTAACTTCATAAAACTTTTGAAGAAGTAATTTTTACTGAAAAATAATAACTGAATGAAATACATACAAAAAATCATTCTGTGACACAATTTTTGCCCCAAAGTAAAACTATTGGGTGGGATGCGGGGGACTTTGAGTATATTATTTCATAAGACACAGTAAGGATGTTTACAATATTTCAGCTTGAGGAGATTCATTTTCATCTAAAATCCTAACTTTCCTGGACTATGGCTGCATTTTCTAATTACTGATTTGACTTGCAGCTGCTTTATGGCATGTCTGCTGAACAGATGAGGGTCATATATGTACGTGAATAGATTCCATTTAAAGAGGAATAACTTTTTACTGTGGTTAAAAATTCTTTCGAGTTATTACTAAATATTTTTTTAAAACAAATATTTCTTAATATTTGGTTGGTTCTCTAGGCCCCCAATGGCGCTCCTACTGCACTGAATTTGTTCTAATGCATCAGTAAATTTGGAATTAAAAGAAGAAGAATTTTTTACTGAGCTTACGAAACCGTATCTCCTATATTTTTCAAGATATTTTCAAAAAACTATACAACTGAGCACATTATTTGTTACGGCCAAAAGAGGTGGTAATGTACCTAATTAGAACCACTTTCGATGTTACACCATACACGAAATATCACGTACTAGAAAAGCAGTAATACTTCTAAAATAATTCAAGTTTATCATCCACAAACTATAGTGGACCTTAACATATAGTAGAGACTCAATAATATTTTAAAACACACAAATGAATTTACACCTTTAGTTAAATAATAATTTGTACATCACAGTACATATATTAATACGTTAATAATTATACATATATAATCATAATCCAACAAGCAAGACTATCTGTTCACTAGAGACTTCTACTAGAGAGGTTCCAGGTACTTAGAAGTAGCTGTCGAGGAACTGTATCTTCGTCCACTGAATCGAGGGATTATATACTCGTTCAGGGTATGAAAACGTACGTGTGGGATAGGCTAAGTGAGGTAGGGTATTGTTATTATAGGATTGTGCTGACTCATTGAGTACTCGAGGGACAGGCACAGGTAGGTCATGAATATACAGGTGATATATCTATATTCATAAAATCAAATACGGGTAATTTAGTGGTTGTTTATAAAGAGTTATAGGATAATTATTGTTGATAAATATCTACGTTTTTGGTATTCGAGCATGTGTGGACGAATATGTTCGTCATTTCTAAAAATAGACGAAAATATACGTTACATTATCGACAATTAGAGGAAGTTCTCCCCCAAATCTGAAAGTTGGGTTTGGTTGGTCATGTTAGGGGAAGCTTAAAGAAGCATTTTCAGAAAAAATACCTCTTGATTAAATTTTTTTTTTCAAACCATATTTGTCCTGGATCAATTAATCTGACAACAAACCGATTATTAAGTTTTATACGTATTCTGTAATTCTCTTGAATAAAAAGGTAGCTTCTTGTCAGACATATCAAATTTAAAAAAGCACTATAATGAATGAAATTAGACTAATAACAAGTTTTAATCCCATTGATGATGAAAATAAAACCGTCTGATATCTGCATTACTATACCTACTTATATTTATATAATATACTCTGGAGAGTCATCATTGGTTGTCTTCAGGGTTACATTTAGTGATAACATTATATTAGACATAAAATTTTGTTTTTCTTCCTCAATTTTCCTGAGTCTTAAGCACTCAAATTTGTGGTTATCGTAATCTCCTTTGATTCTTTAAGAGCTTTGACTATATATAACTATATGGACTGAGTTTAATAGGGTGGGTGGTGTAGTCTGATTGAAGGCAATATAATAAGTATCACTAGAGAAAATAAGGTGATTCTTATCACAAGAATTGCGGCTACTTTACAATATTTGAACTCTAAATTTTTTATTTTAGTTATAATTTTATTAAAATCAATTTATTTGTCAGTTGTTGGACATTCTTAATTATTAACAATTTCAAAAATTGTCAACTGATAAGGATAATTTCACTACTTGAATCAATGACAAGTGAGTTAATTTACCGCTAAATTGTCATTTCTTTTATTTAACTGTAACATCATTCCAATCAGATCAAATTAAGTGAGTGTGGACTCGCTGAATAATCCGTGTAATGTCTCCATCGATTGAAGACCACATGCGTCATTTTTGATTGATTAGGTCTTTGTATTATACTAGTTTGAATGACAGGTGAAATGGACTGAACATCCCATATTCCACCATAACTTTACTCCAAATGTTTCTATTGAAATTAATGAGGGCTTATTTGATAATGCACAACATGCCCAGTATCATGAGATCATATACACTACTCTAGCTCCATCAAATGTAATGATAGTTTTGTTTGAATGAGAAAGGAATAGACTTGAAAATTGTTTCTCTTTTCATATTTACCTATAACTCTGGTCCAAGTGGACAACATAAAGTGAATGAGGACTCATTTGATCAAGTGTAACGTACCAAGTATTTTAATCTCTCAATCATCATTATAGTTTTATTAGGTGGCGCGATATTACAGTTTAATAAAAAGCAGGGAATCTTCCTCCAATGATACTTATTTTGATACGTTGCTTTCATGTCTATATCACTAAGCTCAGTTCATACAATTATGTATAGTCAAAGCTTAAGAGTCTCTTCTGTATTTTGATATGCCCAACAAGAAACGTTATCATTATCATTAAAACCTTTACCTTTTTATTCAAGAGAAATACGAACAAAACTTTGTGAAGTGCCGTTCACTTACTACCTATGTTTTTCTATGTGTAGGATTAGGTTTATAACAATGAAAGAAACAGTCTCTCTGAAAACAATATGATCATTCACTGCTAATAATTTTATGCTCGTTGGATGGCAAGATGTAAGAATTTCGCAATATAAATAGTACATCTGAGGCAAATGTTTGAATATGAAACAACTGTGACAGACATATACATATTTCCCCACTTCTGAAAGAGTAGAGCTGCGTCGCACAGGGACAAAAAAGAGCCATTTGCAGATTTGGTTCATTTTTTTTAAATAAAAAAGCTCATCGCCCAGTCGCACGTTCAGTGAATTACATACACACATAAATTTCCAGTGTATGATGCGGAACCCAAGTCACTCTCATATCAAAATTCCACGAAAAATTCAGAAACATTAATTCCTGGGAGTACGTCAGCATCTCATCAACCAACTTTGAAACGCGATAAAGGCCTACAGGAATAATGAAACTTTTTAAAACCAATAATAAAAACGATAAAAAACAAGCTAAGTGGGTAAAAAACTTATACGCAGCAGCAGCTCCTTTTGAAAAAGTATGTTTTCAAACAATAGAAAGTTAGTTACTAATGAAACACCTAATGAAAAAGTTAGAATACACTGATGATTGTATTACATTCTGTGAGTGTTGACCTAAAATTACACGGGTAAAAATAATTGCTTCTATCAAAATCGAAACAAAAATGGACTCTATAGAAGTACCATTCGGCCGATCAGCACAGAAACTAGTAGCATATTACAAAAATTATATTTAATATTTTCTCCGAATTTCGTGCAGCTATTGGTTCAAAATTCGGCATTTTATAACCAAAATAAAAACAAAAGTTGCTCTATCGAAAGTATCATCCGGCCGATCCGCACAAACATAAATAAAATGTTACAATAAGTCATATTAAATACTTGTTTCAATTTCCTAGCTATTGGTTTAAAATTAATAATTTAATTGCCAAAATAAAAATGAGTGTGACATGGAACACTCAGTGAAAGTGAAACTTCTTAAAAGATTATGGAAATACCCCTGAATTCATGTAATCTTTCATTAAAAATCAATTATACCTCCTGTGGGAACCACCATACCCTGTCTAATATATAATACATTCGCCAGTTATAGTCAGCGGTGAGACGGCCGTGCGGTTAAGTTCACCGCTTTTAGCTGGCGAATATGTAGGTCCCAGGTTTGATTCCCCGAGCCGACAAAACCTACATCTGGTGACCCTTGACGTGTGCTGGACACGCACGCACCCTAGTGGTGCATGGTGGAACTCACAACTCTCTTCCTAACTTGAGTCGCCGATAGATGGCGCCCTATATAGTGGAAATAGAACCCGTATAGGTAGTATAAGCCTGTGTGTATAGGTATAAGAGGCGTTTCTGATTCAGCCCAACCTCCCACAGCATCTAATGTCGTTCAACTCGTGTTGAGTCTCTCTAGGGGGGGAGTGTGTGGGAACCACCATACCCTGTCTAATATATAATACATTCCCCAGTTATAGTCGGCGGTGAGACGGCCGTGCGGTTAAGTTCACCGCTTTTAGCTGGCGAATATGTAGGTCCCAGGTTCGATTCCCCGAGCCGACAAAACCTACACCTCCCAAACCCCATTTTTATCCTAAAAAAAACATACTTGATAATGTATCACCCAATAATATAAGAGAAGTCAAAATCTGACCTCCTTTGGTGGTATAAACTTGGGTCGAAATAAAAAATAAACGTAAAATTTGAAATCAGCGCCCCAAAAAATATACCCGGTGATGTATTAAAAAATGAATTAAAAGAGGAGAATAGATAACAATCCAAAAACCCCCTTTTTTTTATTGGGAGCTTTGTCTTCCAAACCCCCATTTTTTATTTTTCTACTATATAAGGGGCTTCACACCTACACAGCTTCTTTCTTTTTTTTCTGTAACAAACAAATGCTCCACAGTTCAGTCACCTAACCTCAATATGTCTAATGTCAAATATTTTTAACCAGTGTCTGATTTTTTTAGTCAGTAACGATTTTTGGTGTTAGATTCGTCGTGTCAAGGTCATAAGAGTTTACTACCTATAATAGTGATGGTAAATGCTCGACCATTTATTATTGATGAGCAAATGCTGAGTATGCTTAGGTATTTTCTCAGCACGTGCTCATGCTTAAATTGCTCAAGCATTTAATATTGACTCATCCATGCTCAGCATTATTGCTCAACATGCTAGACAATTTAAATATTTCCTCTTAAAACAAGATATAATCAGTTGGAAACTTGTAAGTTGCAATAATTATGTGGTTACACAGTTTGGATTTTCCGTGGGTTGTTTAATGAAAAAAAAATTTAGACTTTATGGATGCTCATTAGATAGTGTACTCACTCGAGAACAAAATATAATATGCGAAACAGCTGTGGGAGATTGCGCTAGATTTCACACATTGATTTATAGTAAATGAAAATTTTGGAAAACATTTTGTGTAAACTTGTTCTTCATTTGTTTAGAGCAGAAACCAGAATTATTGAAAATGCTCACAAATTCTCGAGCATTTGTTCATTTTTGAGCATATGTTTTTAAATGTCAAGCATATGCTCAGTAAACGCTCAAATGGTTGAGCATTTAAAAAATAAGAAAATTCTCGTTTCCATCACTAGTTGATATTAAGGAAATTTTACTTCACAAGTAAAAATACCAATACCGGAACTACCGAACAGACGATTCTCACTAAAATCTCTAGGTTCAGTTCTTGTTTTAGTACTATAATGTTCGCTCCACATTTTGTGATTATCGCATCAAAATTGCGACCTGTACCGGGGTAACAAGAAAATTAATATGCATATAATAATATGAATTTGAGTTATTGACGCCAAAAAATTCAGTGAGTCATGAAACGAAAAACGTATCCACACTCACCCCTCGGACTAATACCGAATCGAAATTTATAAATAGACATTCAAAGAAAACCTACTTTAAAATGGTCTCACGTTTGACGGTCGGTCCCGTGGGTGTTTCATCCTTAAGTAAGAAATACGTGGATTCAGAATCGTAAATATAAAACACACTATTGAACGAACTATAATATTAAACCGACTCTGAAGGCCTTCGGAACACAAGCGGGTCGACATCCTCGAAGAGTGCCTTTCTAACGAACAGCCACTGACAGTGAGTGGACGTTGAACGAAAATAAATTCACTGCCAAGAGTTCGGTCTCCGGCTAAATTTATTATTACTTCACATCCCTTTTCAAAAATAATATAGGTCTATAGATACTCAGATACTCTACACAATACGTGTTTTTGGGGTAGTGAGGTGGCAGGCTTGAGAGACAGTGCAAACACGTGGACAAAGGGTACCTGTGCCATTTACAAAGCTTCTGCGCACGAGTGAAACGAAAATATAACATACGCATAGAGAGAATGTATTGTATTTAGAATATCCGTAAAAATGGCGACTTTCAATTGGCCTGTTGGCGAGTTCCATTTGTCACAAAATTACATATTCGAAAAGCCGCAAAAACGTGACCGTTAAAACGTGACATATTCGCTATTTTCTGTTTTATAGTTGTTAATAGAAGAGACCGCACAGCTACCAAATAATATCCTTTTTTCCAAGTTTTCTTCTCGGATTACTCGTTCGCACGTACGTAGATTACGCCTACTTGAAAATCAATAGGCTGTGTTTGATTTGTATTATGTCATCATCGAGCCAAATTTATTCGCAATAAATTGCCTTCACTGGAAGTGGAATTTTGATTAACGTTTTTGTTTTGTAGTAATACCTAGACAGGGTGCTGCTCAGTTGGAAGAAATGCTCTGTGAATTTAACTTTAGCTATAGAGGGGCGAATCTAAGGGCCCGCCCCCTTGGACTCCTAAGGAATGAATTAAAATACAATCCTGACTCATGACAGTCGAAAACAATACAACCTGCTATACTTATTTCAAAAGCTTGATTGAAGTATTGAAGTTGGATCGTTTTTTAAGGGGGCAGAGGGGGAACTCACTCTGTTAACTTGAGAGAGCTACCTACCCGAGCACCTCTCTCTTTTGACAATTTTTTTTTTGGATTACATGAAATTGACAGCCAATAATATTCTCTATATTATTTTTTTAGAACCTCAGAAATAGGCTGACTATAACTGCTGAAACTACCATTATTTTTCTCTATTCTCCATTGTCTAGTCCATAACTTCAATATTATATAAGATGGATAAATTGATTTTCTCCAAAATTACTGGACTAAGCAAGAGTTTTATGTTGAAGTAGGTAATAAACGCAAGCCGTATTTTTGAAAATGACATAAACCTAAGTAGCGGGCATGAATTTGAGGCAAAAATAGATTTATGGAAGATAAAATGGCAAAATTCAAAAGCAGAAGAGAAAAGATGCGGCAAATAATGCTTTAACAAGTTTGAAAAGAACAGACTTAATGTCCTTTAATAAAAACAAATACTGCTAAGAATTTTTTAAACTTTACCAGTAACCACTGCAATGCCAGCGAGAGATCTTTTTCTGTCATGAAATGTTCGAAAAATTTATTTGAGTTCTATTAACTGTGTTCAACATGTAGTGGCATGAAGTGTGATTGAGTGAAGAAAGGAGAAAGGTTAGAGAGTTTCCCAGAGCTAAAAAAAAAAATAAAAAAGGTGAACAATTGAGAGGGAAAAAGTGACAGACAGAAAAAAATATTGAAAGAAAAACTCAAAATTTTAATTTAATTTAATTTAAAACCGTTTCCAGAAAAAAATTCTGCCTATGCCGCTGTTGATGAGGCAAAACAAAGCAACAATAAAAGTTTAGAGGTCTATATCCATGAAAAATTATTTCTCAGTTATAATTTAGATACAGTTTTAATGCGGTTTTAGTTCTGTGAAGAGGCAAAGCCAATTTTACCCATCCAACCATGAATGGAAAATATCAACCTCCTAAATTGATATCTAGACACCATGTACCTATAACCAGAAATTCCTTACTCCTTGAAATAAAACATGTTAATCACTTTCATCACTTATCTTCTATTGGTGCCTTAATAAAGTCACCAGCTTCAACATTTTAGCTCTACTTCATTGCTTAATAAGTTAAGTTGGATTTGTACTTTAAATTATTAATAACTCAAATAGAACAATTTAGCTAAACAAATTTTTTTGATAAAATTGGCATGTGATACGAACATACTCATATCTTCAGGAAAAAACTTTGTAGCACCTTCTCACTAATTAGGGTCCACTTATTGGTACTTTTCGAGAAAAAAATTTTTTTTATGGTTTTACCATGATAAATCACACAGCCTCATCGCAATTCTAACACTGTATTTTTAACTGGTTTTAAAAGTACAAGTGCCCCACTTTTTATCAAATCAAACACAGTTAATATTAGAATAAAATATATTGCTAACCACTGTAGCTAAAAAAGAGGAAAAAACTTAAAATTTATTCAAGCTTAGGATAATACTGTAACGGATTTATGCGTCTAAAATTCCATTGACAAATACATTTGTACACAATAATGAAAGTGAAATTATGTAAACAATATTGCATTGTTTATAAATTAGAGTCTTCTTCTTCCACTTCGTTCTTCTTCTTATTCTTCTTCTTTCTTACCATTTATACACACACACTAATACTTAATTTACACTAATCACAGTGAACACTAATGTACCTAATTGTGTATATAAACTCATTTGTGTATACAATGCTGATTATTACCAAGAATTCATTCAATCACCTATTATGTGAAATTGTATTATATAAAAATACCTGTACTCTATGTACAAAATTATTATATTTTAAAATATCAATTGTGTTGTTATATTGTGTTTAAAGACTGAATCCAGAAAAGTTAAGGTCCACCATATGATTGTGGATGATAAATTAATTAAAATAATGTACATTTAGAGGTATTGATATTCAATATAATATTGATATAAGTGTGTAAGGTGTAATGCTTAAACTGGTCTAAAACCTAACACCAATAACCTTTTTATGTCATTATAAATATATCATTACTCTTACACATGCTTGAGAAAAAAATTTTCCTTGGCTTGACAAAATCCTAGATCTGCCACTGAGCTGTAGTAATCTAAGATGAGTGGTGCCTTACAGTCAAAAAGTTGTAGGTTTCAGGATACCCACCTTCAAAATCCCCATCCAAAATTGTGGTATAATTGGTTTCTTTCAAGTTTATACTCCAACTTGCAATTAGCAGATTCATACTGACAAAGCTAGCATAAACACAAAATGCCATTATTATTTTGTGGTGCAGTGGTTAAATCAAAGGTATAAAAAAAAAGATGGAGCAAACAAGCAGTGCATTGTGGGTATATAAATCCTTTTCCATAATCAATGAGGACCAAAATGAGAAAATTAAACTCTGTGGAATTAAATGAAATAATTTACAATTGACGAGAATGAGAATCAACCTAAAATGGAAAATCATAACCAAATTTTAATTTTCCTATTCTTTTTCCATGAATTCTTCACTATAGGAAGAGAGGCATGTTTCTTTTTCTTTTTCTTTTCTTCTCTTTTTATTTATTATCATCAAAAAAATTTCACTTCAACCGTGTGATCCAGCACACATTTACATTTTTTTTCAGTTTACTACCATATGCAAGGAAGTTTCACTTCAAAAATATGGAATTTTGACCAAAACTCTCATCAGAAATATAAACTTAGTTATTAAAATTGACCTTGTAGAGGTGTTTGAAGAAACTATAAAAGGAATCGGGTTGAAATTTTCATTATAGATTGTCATTATGACATGTGAATGTATGTTTGATAGAAGTTGAAATATATTTTTCTTATTTGCAGCGCAAGGGGTTACAGATGTCTTTTCCATTTTTGTTTTTGAAGTAAAACTTTATTAGTAAACTAAAAATGGTTATGAAATGTATCACCATGATTATGGGAGTTTTGCCTGTTCAACTCCAATTGATTCATTGAACAAAAATCAGATAGAAGTTCACTTCAACCGAGTATACCACCAAAGAATAATATTTTTTTTCATTTTTGGTTTAAATATTGTCAAAGAAAACTGGCAAACTGGGTTTTCTTGAAAAGTATAATTACGCTAGAGTTTCTTCTGATCTGCAGTACCTCTATACTCAAAAAAACAACATTAATACTGTGAGGACTCACTTGTATGAGGTTTAGGGGCTTGGACACCCGACAACAGTTACTGCCACAAGGCAGGCCAATATTTGTCTTTATGACGTTAAACAAATTGTTGCACAATGTACGTTTGATCATAATTACTTGCACATACATGCAAGTAATGTACGAGTACCAAATTGTGACTAATCTCAACAATACGATGATGTCACAATTCTGGACACGAACAAGCCCATCATTTCTTATCATTATAAGAAATGACGCAACCAGGCTGCTTACACAGACATACGTAATTACTAAGTATGTGCGTGCCCGTATATAAACTGTCCAAACTGGCTCTAAAATTGCCAGTGTTCATCCAGGTTTTGGCTGACCCTTATGTTTAATATGAAGTGGTTGAACATGTAAAATCTGTAGATTACCTTCTGGTGATAATATCTTTTCACAACAAGGTATTCCACAGTGGTAATCCCGAAGTATTTTTGGCCATATTGTGGGTGTCTAGAGGTGCGTTGCACTTTATCAAAAATTGGAGTGGTGCAATGGCAAGATACTACCTTTCTCAGAAAATAAAAATATTTTTTTGCAAACTAGACATCATTGGTTGTCAAAGTAGAGTTTACTGAAGTGGGAGTTTATACCCCCTTCTAAAAATAAATAAACAAGAAGGAATCAGCCAGTAGACCTGGAGGAAGAAGATTGGACTCGTCCCCAACCCCTCTGACTACCACTCAACAATCTGAAGACATTTCAGAAATTGCAAAGGCCTCTCAAAACCCAGAACTGGTATGCTTGGGAACTGCAGTTAACCAAGACAAACTTGCAATTAAAATATTTAGAAGTAGTCAAACCATAAGCCAAGGTTTAGACCGAAGATAACCGACCAATAAACACAGGAACTGGTGTTTTCAACCTGTGAGAAGATCCAAGAATCTATGGAATACCTCAGTCAGCAAAAAGAGACTTAGATGTCTCCTCCAACAACCAGAGCTGAGATCCTGAAAAACTCAAAAAGATCAACAGGAGGAAGGGTCCAACAACAGTTGACACCCAAAGTCCTAGTCCAAATTCTGCAGCTGCTGCAGAATCAACCAAGACAAAACCTTAATTTCTACAGACAGAGGATAGAGATTCCAGAGTTTCTGCCCGATGAGGTAGAACTATGGCTAACTCTCCTAGAAAACAGGTTCAAGACAGAAAATATATAGTCGAACCAATGATATCTTCACATCTGTGGCAGCATGCCACCGCAGATCATTTGCCACATTCTGGACATCATGGAATGCCCTTCGACAGAAGAGGATAATTATGCCTGGTTTGTAAAAAAATAAAAGATGTATTTGGTAAAACAAAAAACCAAATCATCGATGATGTAATGGGTGGAATGAAGATTGGGGACGATAAATTGTGGGAGAAGGCAGATAATATAGTAGACCTTTCTGTAATTGGTAACCAATTCTGTAAACAACTACCCTAAAGTGTTGTCCAGTGCTTGGCAGCCATAAGGTCAACTACAATAAACAGTTCCACAGACCTTGATTTTCTTGCAAAAAGCGTAGACAACGCACTGGAATACACAAGGTCAAAGCCTTCTATTAATGCAGTGTCTGCAAGAGACTGGAGAGGTCACAGAACTTAGAACCCAAACAGCTCAGCTGACAACTGAAATACAGAAGAGAAATAAAAGCCAGAACTCGAGAATGGCAACTGGCATCAATGATCAAAATCCAGAAGCAATAATAATAATAATGGCAGACAATCCCAATCCAAAGACCAACAACCTAGTAATCAAAAGAGGGGTCAGAGTACAACTTCCCCTCAAACATCATCATCCAACACCCAGTCTCAAACCTGGGATGACAAATGTTGCTTCTTCCACAACCAGTTTGGTGCAGAGGCCACCAAATGCAACAACCATTGCAAACGGTGGGGTAAAACCTATAACAAGGAAGCATTAAACTAGAACAAAGGGCCATCTATGGACCAGAAGACCCCTTGGAAAAATACTCATGCCGCCTGTTATTAAAGGACAGGACAAACAGGAGACAGTACTTAGACTCAGGTGCTGATCTGAGTATATTACCAATTAATAAAGATCAAAAAGTACGTCCTCCAAAATACCACCTTCGTACTGTAAATGGTCAAAACCATCCAGCTTACAGACTTGAGATCAGCAAAGTCAACATTGGACTTAGAAAGGACATGATGTGGTCCTTCACAGTTGCTGATGTTCCAAACCCGATCCTGGGTGCAGATTTCCTTGCACATTTTGGCCTGATCATTGACCTCAAAAATGGCAAATTGATCGATAGCGAAACAAAACTTTGTGTTGATTGCAAAATGATAGCTTACAGACTGGACACAAATATATCCAGCTGTACTAAAGTCTACGAACAACTCTTACAGATTCTGTCTGACTATTCTGGAGTCACTCAACCATCAGTTCATCATGATACAGTTCATCATGATAAAGTTTATTATATGGAAACTAAAGGACTGCCTTGCCATGCTAGAGCATGAAGGCTATTCCCTGACAAAATCAAAGTAGCATGGGAATACTATGACTGCATCATCAGGGAAGGCATATGTCACCTCTCAAAAAGCTCATGGAGTTACCCTATCCACATGACCAAAAAAGTAAGTGGAGAATGGCTAATTGTTGGCAACTACAGAGCCTTAAATGCCAAAACAGTCCCTAACCATTATCCTGTCCCAAATATTATAGACTTTAATGCGATATGCAGGGTAAAATGATGTTCACAAAAACTGACATCAACTAGGCATTCCACCAAATTCCTATGGCTGAACAGGACACACCAAAAACAGAGGTTGTAACCCCCTTTGGTCTATTCAAATACCTTCGAATGTAGTTTGCAACTCAGCACAAACTTTCCAAAGATTCATCGATGGACTGTTTTGGGAATTGCCATTTGCTTATGCATACCTGGATGACATTTGTATTTGCTCAGAAGGTGATGAGCAGGAGCATGAGAAGAATTTAAGAGCTGTTATATGGTCAAGTTTGAAGATAAGCACAATCTACCTATTAGTTTTTGAATGACGGCTATTTAAATTTGAAATTTTCAGACAGTAGGAGCAGGGTGTAATTCTTTACAGATCAGGATAAAATTGGGTATGAGCGTACTTTGAGTCTATATCTTAGCCCAGTTCAAAGTTGGACCAAATCTGCTCATTAGTTTCTAAATTAAAACTTTTTGAAGTTTTCATTGTAGTACAAAAATCCTAACCTGCAATGAACATAATTGGAAATTAAGTCTATTCCAGGCAACATCTATCTTTCTAACTAGCATCCCATTGGCATTTTTTTCCTCAAATGAATATTTACAAACTTTCTTTCAGCAAGTAAAATAAAGTTTTAAAATGGAATTAACGAAAATTTTTAGGTCTGAAAGGTTAGGAGGTTAGATTATTGAATAAGTGATAAAAATACATGACCCCTGTACCATCTGCTACATTCGGGGGGCTGAAATGTGTCAGTACTTTGAGCTTTTTTGTTTTGTAAATGAATACGCATATACTATAGAAATACTTTTGTAAAAAAAGTCCCTGAAATTCAAGACAAAAAAAGGGCAATAGAAAATATTACACCCCTTACCCGTGCAAAACCAGGTTACTCAGCTAGTATTATATATTATAAAAAACGTAAAAGAACATAATTCGAGAGTTGAAATTACAACAGAGAAATTCACTCGCGAAATTAATAGCACATGCGCTACAAATATTCGCATGCATGCGTCCGCACACACACACACTACACAAACCACCATGTATTACGAAACAGAAAGGAAAGAGTGACGGAAGAAAGAAATGTGAAGTATGAAACAAAATAAAAAACAGAAAAAAAATATACTGAAACAAGAAAAGACGGACTATGGAGAGAGAAAGACGTACAGGACGGAGAATAAAAAGTGAGACAACAGACATAATGACAGAAGCAGACTAAAAACAAAGGTAGCCCAAGATCTGGGCAGGAACAAGTTCTATGCCAGCAAAAGTCCTGTGCCAGTACAAGCTAAAGAGCTTCGTGGTGCTTCATGGCTTGTTATACTATATACATGTATAAACATATAAATCATTCTTGTTACTATCGAACAGGTCGAAATTTTTACCCGACAGTCATGAAATTTGGAGCAAACATCAGCACTAAGCCAAGGACCTGACCTGATTTTGGTGTGGATCGACGGTATGGTACTTCCGGTACCGCCATTTTCGTTACTATTATGGCTGAAAAATTATAAATTTTCGACTGATAACTACGAAATTTGGAAAAATATAATATTCATTATATTCTATTATAATTTGGTATCAATTTTCCTGCGGATCGGCCACATGGTACTTTCAGTAACACAATTTTTGTTTTTATTTTGGCTATAAAGTTCCTTATTTTTGACCAACAGAAACGTAGTTTGGAACAAATATTTATTGTGATCTATTCTAACAAGTTAGTAATTTTGGCGCAGATCTGCCAGATAAAACTTACAGAGCAGCTATTTTGGATATTATTTTGTCCATAAAATGCTTGATTTTGAACCAATAACTGAGAAATTTTCAAAAATTATTGAATATAATTTGTTGCAACATGCTAGTAATTCTAGGGCGGATCGGCCGGAAGATATTTCCAAAAAATTAATTTTTGTTTTTCGACCTGGCCTGAATTTCTTCGCCATACGGCCCTGAAGCTAAAACAAAGTTTTATACACCATACAGAAATTCGTGCGTCTCACTACACAGAAATGTACAGAAGAAGCTCAGGAGCTACACAACTTCCACGAATATATTTTAGTGACCTGCGCTAAACCATTCAAACAACCTATCCAGTCATTAAAAATAAATAAATAACAAGAACAACCAGAGAAGAAGCTTTGTCCCAATAATATTCTTCCCGTTCATACTTTTTTTTTTCGTGTTTGCCATATTGTGATGTTTAAACTCGTTATTTTCACTGCCTTTCTGTTCATCGGTTTCATCATTAAATTCCTACATAGACAGTTACATTCCTACTCAGCTTAACTCAAACATTGCTTCCTCCTTTCTTTCTTTTCTTTTTCGTGCACGCACACAAAGAATCTCGAGCAATCCATAATAATTGATTATTAATGTGATTACAGTTAAATGGTTGGACCAGTACATCGAATCTTTTCTCAGGATTTACTCATGAAACATCTTTACGCTACTTACTAATATTTCCATCAAAAAATATGTGATGCTTCTGCCTCTTCCGCTATATTATCTCTGTCCATATTTCGAATTTTCGTCCTGCAACCGAAAATAATACATCTTTTTCTCTTCTCTTTTTTATTTTCGATTTTTTTAGCAACCTTGAGCTCGAGGTCAGACGTTTAAAATCTAAAATAGACAATACCACCCATTATTCCATTTAGTATCGAATATATCCTACTACAGATTTTCATCGAAAGTGAGTACAAAATTCGTTTTTTGAATTTGCCTTCCGTCTCCATTCTTTATATGCGCGTTTAAAATCGTTTTAGAATTTGGAAAATTGACAAAATATTTTCCAAAAAGCCAATGTAAAAAAGCGTCCCATAATATTATATCCCCGAAAATGAAACCAATAATAAATATAATTTTTACACTCGTCTTTCGACTAAAGCGTCCTGACTCCTCACCACTGTAAGGAGCTCACTTGCACAATCACTGAGTAAAAAAAACAACACGTTTACATTACATATTCATATCCTCTGTATACGGAGTAATTAAGCTAACAATCGCTTCAAGAATATTTACATTTAAAAAAAAAAAAAAAAAAAAAAAAAAAAGTCAGTATTAATTCAAACGTTGGTATAGAGTGCTAAGGCTGGCTTCCACTTTTCTCCTTCGTCAGTTTAACAAAATTAGAATATAAGTCTCACCCTTTCACCGCCTTTTCAATATTCACTACAACCCTTCGATCAGCTTTTATTGCAGTGAAGTTTAATAATTTGCGAAATTAACGACTAATTCGATTTCGAAACACCACTACGGTTGAATTAATAAAATTTAATTTTCATTAGTCGAACGAGAAAGACGGTTAGGTAGGGTATGCGTATTTTTATTGAATAAGCAAACGATTTTTGCAATAAATTAGCACATCCCCACATGGAAATTCAACGTTTTCGTTTAGTTCGCGTGCTGTTTGTGGGTGCATTTAGGTACAGAAAAAAATATGATCATATCGAGGACAACCGATGATAGTACTCCAGCCATGGGGGGTGTAATGATCAGAGTCAAATTATCCGCTTTTGGCGATACCATTCAGGATGCCACACAAACGAAACCCATTTTCTGGAAAATTAAATGAGCAAAACAGAATTTTTCTCTGGATGGGGCTGAAAAGAATTCATAGAAAAATTAAATTTCCTCTTTCTGTGATTCCCATTGTAGTGGCCTAAGCCCTAACTTCATTTAGAGTCCAAGAGACTAATAAAATTATGTAGTCACACTTTTTCTCACCAAAGTATAACTACCTGGGAACCGCCACAACAACTGTACTGGCAACCACCGCACTCTGCACTGTACAATTACAAAATTTCAACTAATGGTTGTTGGAATTTTGTCATTATTGTTTAATTTTAACGGACCAAGAAACTTTATCGGTCTACTAATTACATTAGAACTGGGCAGTAATAAATCTGTGTGACAAACTTTTCCAACATGAGAAGGGTGCAGGATAACAATTTTGACAATTTTGTAAACAACTGGCTTTGTCACATAATCCAAGACATGGACTATATCACCAATTTTTGGTTCAAAGGGTATGTTTCTGTAAACAATGTCTAGAACTTTTTGAATTTTGTCTCTCAAAAATGGGGGATATAAATTTATCCAAGTGGTCAAAAGTTTATTTGAATTTTCCTGATCTATTTCCCACAATTTTTGTAAGGATCTAATTGTTATTCAGATCTAACATAAACATTTGAAAGTTTGCATACAATAAATGAGCAGGTGTAAGTATCCATTGCTCCACATTATCTACAGCTGGACATAAAGGTCTCTCATTAAGTACAACTTGAATATTTTTCAAAGTAATTTGAAAATTATGTTGATGATGAAGGTCTGCTCCCATAACTTGGTAGAACATAGGTTTGAATATGCCTTTAATTTTTTCAAAGGAGGCACCATACCATGGAGCTTTAGAAGGTGTAAAGTACCAGGATATACCCTTCTTAAATAATTGATAGCTAATGTCATTGTTGGAAATAAATGTATCCCAAAATTTAGGTAGAGGAGTTGCAATCAAGGCAACTTGGGCAGCATTATCTGGTAGTATGACTTTTGGTGTTCCTCTATCAGCGAAGAAAGTTTGGAACACTACCTAAATTTCATCTGTTCTTAGTGAGGAAAGAGACAAAATAAACAGCCCTTGTGGAAAGGCATGTAAAAATTACAACCCACTTTTTATATTTGGGTTATGTTGAAGTTGCCTGCACTTTCCTTTTCTTTTTCAAGAATTCATCGAAAATCAAAAATGGTCCAAATATATCCACTCCTTTATAGGTGAATGGATGTGAAAAAGGCATTAGTATAAAATTAGGTAAGGCTGAATGAGTGGGTTGCTCATAAGGTTTATTAGCATGTTTTTTTGAAGACTAAGCAAGCACCTTTTAAAATTTTTGGCATAATTAGGCTTAAAGTAACTATGTTGGAAAGCCACCATAGTGTATTTTACCTTTGCATGACAATCCGTCTTATGTAAATTTAGAAAAATTAATTTTGTTAAATGTGACTTTGGATGTAATAAAACAGGAGACAATACCCCTTCTGTAAAATGTGTTATAGATAAATAATGTTTAAGTCTTAATATTCCTTACTCATGTAAAACTATATGAAATTTTTTATAATATATATATTCAGGGGAATTAGGTCTTAGGAATATATCATACAATTCAGGAAAATATTTTTTCTGATCTGTGTAAATTAAACATAACAAACCAAACTGATATGTGTTAGGCAAAATTGAGTATGGTTTCATTTATCTATTAAGTCTGAATCATTTACAAAAGAATTTCTTTATTGAATTTTGGCAAGAGAAAAAGGTTCTTTCTAATTTTGTCAAAGAGTTAAACTTTTCTGGGTCAATATTAAAAGGAGATGTCATTGATTCCTGCATGAAATATTCATAAGGGAAATATTTTCTTTTTTAATGTGGTTTATTTGATAGGTTGAGAAGAGTGTCTTTTTCTTCCAAATTCTGTATTTGTTGTGGAGTAACATTTTGTGTTGCGAAAGTTTTCACTTGAAACATGAATATTTCTTTCTCCATAACAAATTCCGTTACTGGCTACTTTTTGGATTTAAGTTTTCTTTTTAACTTAGCTGATTTATGACTATCAAATATGTCACCCTGTGTTTGAGGGATAATTCTTGAATATTTATTTGAGACTAAAAATGATTCCCTTAAAGTCTGGAATACGGGTGTAGATTTCTTTTTATCTGCTAGTTCTGATAATGACTGAATAATGTGAAGATTGGTTTTGGGCCTAGTGTTTGGACTATAATTGAGCCAGTTTGGACCCAACCACTAAGTTGTGTTGAATAATTCAGTTATTTCTATCCCTCTGGATCCAACATTGGCTGGATTATCAACAGAAGGGACATACCTAAACTCGATATTTGGAATATTTTTTATATCCAGTACACAATTTTGGACAAACTTTGTTAGGACTTTGCATTCCAACATGCAGGTAAATACATATTTGCTGTCAGACCAAATATAAGTTGGGCGGGTAACAATATCCAATGGTTTCCAAATATTTTGGATTCCTCTTGTTCTGATAAGTGCCACCAACAATTCTAGTAGAGGGATTGTCAGTTTCATTGTGGCAATTCTGGATTTTCCCATTACAAAACAAACAGTAGCTTTCCATTGTGAAAGTTCAATAGAAATATCCTAAGGTATCTATAGAATTTTCAAAACTAGATAATTTTGTTATATTCTTCTTTTGATGAATATAAATTATTATCTAACGTTCTTTCCCATATCTTCTTTCATTTTTGCTCGCAGCTTGTTATTTTGTTCAGCTACTATCAGAAATGAAACTAGATAAAATGATTTCTCCTTCTCTCACAAATTTTTGGGTTAGCTTTAGCTTTCTGAGATTAGAAGAAATCACTCCATTTGGAACTCTTCCTTGTACAAGTTCTATGAATTTTGTTATGTCTTAATTTTTATTTTGAACTTATAAAACTTTCTATCTGATGTGAAATTTCATCGACAATTTCACCTTGTGTTTTTGTAAAATCTTTCGTTTTTATTTCAATAATTTTGTCTTTATTTTATTGTGAACATGATCGTATATTGAACAATTGGTATGTTTAATTTTTTTGAATATAACTGGTATTTTGTTTTTCGATTTATCATTATTTTTGATAATGTCCGGCTAACGAGGTCAAGTTGAGTGGAACTAGTGGTCAGTATCAGTGGCTGAAGCTGATTACAATTAATGTGATAACATTTTCATATTATTTGACTTTAATCCAAGATGGATTCTACTCGATTCACCAACCGATTTTCTTCCAGTAAATATTTTAGCTACTTAATATATTGATAAAAATTCGATTTCGATGTTAAATGAGAAATACACGTAAATAAATATCGATCTGGTTTATAAAAATTCGATATATAAAAAAATCTATATTTTTCGATGTTAAATGGAAAATGCATGTAAACCAATATCGATATTTTATCGATGTGTGGAAAAAATAGGAAAATAAAGAAACATCGAATTCGAAAACAGATCCCATATAGAAAATAAAAATGTTATCACATTAAAAATGGTTAAAACATAATTGGTTGATTTTCTAAGGGGAAATTAGAGAAAAAGGGGTAAAATTTAAAATGATTTTGGGTAAATTTTCAATCTTTTAGTAAGCCTTTTTTAAAATGTAATATTACACGAGTTCAGCGAGAACAAACCCTGAGTCTCTCCCTTCTGGTTTTTCTCCCCCACAGTGAATTTTGGAATTTCTCACTGTGGGATACTGTTAATTTGGTATTCAAAATTTCCAACTGTTTTCTACTTTAATCTTTTAATTTCGACAATTCTTTAATTTCACCATCATTCTATCATCGGCAAAATATCTATGTCTTCAATGTTTTCATCTTCAGATATCATGTGACTGGTATCTCGTTACGTACTTTGTGAATCAATTCAGGTACGTGACTGAAAACTTGTAGGAGTCAATAAAAAACCAAGTTTTATGTAACATGTGAAAACCAATCTGACATACCACAATCCATAATTAGTTTATTCGCACAAATGTGAAGATTTTTCATGTCCTCATATGTGGGTAATGATGTAACTAAATTATCCACATATAAATGATCAAGAAATTCCCCTTTAAAATTTACAAACCACAATATTGATCCTTGTTAATTGTTTTAATCGATATTTTACCCATAAAAATTGTATAACATCCACATCATCAGGGTGGAGTCCAATTTGGAGAAATGCTTTCTTAATGTCTGCAATGACAGCACATCTGTCTTTGTGGAAGGTAAAATGATCTGAACCAAATCTGATAAAAGATTTGCTCCTTCAAACAAACATCATTTATTGAATGTTTAGAAAGTTTTGTTTTATCCAAACCATCAAAAAGAACAAACTCTTAAAGGGGTGCTTTTTGTTGAGTCTAATACGCCTTAGGGGGCATATAGTGAATTAAACCTAGTTTAGCTTTATGGTCGATGAATTCAATCATTTACAGTTCCATTAATAGACTGAAATATTCCTTATACCTAATGAATAATTCTGGTGACTTCCTTAATTTAGGAAAATAGTTTTCCAACCTTTTAAAGTAGAGATTATAACAGTCAGACAAGTGAGAAAGATTATTTTTATAAAGCCATCTAATTTGATACCTATTATTTACCAATTTGATTTCTTTATAAAATAATTCCAGGGCTTGTACATCGGACTTAGCTTCCTGTAAATTATTTGACTCGATGCCTATTGAATCAAATTTTCATAAATTCTCAACTTTATGTGGATCTACAAAGAAAGTTGGGGATAATGTTTCATTTATTGAATCATTATCTTCAATAAGTCCTCCTAACATATGACAAAATTCAATGTTAATAAGTGTCAGTGAGGTATAAATATGATTTAATTCAGTAACAAATGACCCCATATAGTCATTACCTAATAGTAACTGAATCGTATACTTTTTGTCCAATAATTCAAATTCAATGAATCTTACGAGAGATTATAGAAGACATAAAGGAGAATAACCTTTTAATTTTTACTAGGCTTAATTATTATAGGTATAAAACTTACAGAAAATAATAGTTTTATTCACAGGTTGATCAAAAATACGTACCAAGAACAGACTGATTCCATTAATTCTAGTAATGTTTGTCAGGTTTACAATATTTATATGATTTTTTCATGATCTACAAAAAATTTAAAGATTTAAGGAACAAACAGAATCTTAATTTGACAAATAGTGTATAATTAATGAACATACAGTTAATTATTAGATAAAACTTACATTTTTGATTAGTTTTATGACGAGAAATTTTGAAGATTTAAGCAAACAATTGAAATAATTTTTCGAGAGGAACAGTGGGATTTGAATTTACAAACAGGTTTAAAAGACAATTTAATAAAATATTATAAAGAAAGTACATTTTATGATGATAAATTGATTTGAATTATTAATTTATAATTAGTGATTTACCGAAATGTTTTTGCTCTGGTGTGAGCATTAAGGTTAATTCACGAATAAAATCACTAAGAAGGGCAGTAAACAGATCAGTGAAATGTTTGTAAACTGACACCTTGTTCAATTTCAAAAAAAATTCAAGTAAAAAAACTATAATATTACTCAAAAGTTTGTTTTTAATCAAGTAAAACACTAATTGAGAGATCTCTTGACACATGGCACATTCATCAATCTGATGTTGGCAGAGATGCCACTGCGAGTCTAGGGTAGTGTTTCTGTATATGCATTCATAATTACCCAGTTAGTGTTCTGTGTTTCTATGTGTAAGTTCTAAAAACTGCACTCATTAGTATAACAATAAGGTTATACTGCTACCCTATAATGTGTAGTAGTATTAGTATGTAATATTCACATATATTTCATTGTACATTTGTATGAACCTGCAAATGTTCATCCACTGGTTAAGACAATACTTTGACCTTTGGTCTGTACAATTTTGTGTCTTATCTACATGATCGATGCAGATATGATGCAAAACTGTGAATTTTTATCATTTATAAGAATTGACACAATTTCCTATGAGTGCAGGAGAGACAGAATATTTTTCTGTCTCTCTCTTTCTTGTGTATACTTTTGTTTTTTTACTGACAAAGACAAAACTATTATTGCGAAGGGAGATATCATTGTCCTTTCTCTTACTTTGTCGTTGTAAAAATAGCTAAATGAATTTCTGTTTTTTTACCAATATGATGGCCATATTTAACAAAATAATTGTTTTGCCACCAATTTGGAAAGTATATAACATCTTAAATGCTATATGCTGAGGGCGACTATAAAAATTTCACACTGGTTGAATTTTTTAGTCATTGTTGTACTTAATAATATCTATGGATAGTAATCAATTCAAACTGATGTCTACAGGTACATTATGAATGGAGTACTGGGGGCAGCAAAATAATTTTTTAATGATTATTTCATCATCTTCAGATTCAATGTATAATGCTTTGAATTGGGTTTTGTTCCAAAATCTAGTCAAAGTCTAATGTCAGTATGAATTTATTTACTGTAAGTTCATTTGTCTAGTTTTATTGGAAATTAGTCCTAATAAAGGGGTAATTTTCCTGAAGTATTTAGAATGAACTAAATTAAATATTGAGTTGGATACGTAATATTACTAGGCAATTTCAAAGATTAGTTCTATGAAGAGTGGAAGCGATTTTTATAAGAGGAATTACTTTGTATTTTCTTATGAAAAAGCATTTGGAATAATTTTTCTTTTTATTGAAACTATATTTCATAATGAACAGAATTTAATTCCTATTAGATGATTGAATAAGGTTTCTTTTTAGCAAAATCTTATGAGTTGAAGAAGTACTGAAACTGCTCCTGCTATCATGTAGTAGCCTAAGCCCTAACTTTGTTTAAAGTCCGAGAGACTAATAAAATAATGTAGTCACACTCCTCCTCATCAAAATGCAACTTCCACAGCACTAGTACAGGTAGCCGGCGTACTTTGCACTGTTGCCAAACTTCTGAGCCCTGTAGGTGCGCAGAAGATTGTGTAACATATCATGATACCCATTACCACCCTTCTATTTTTACAAAACACACCACACTCCCTTTCAATCGCACTGACATATGCCAAGTTGATACTGGTACTTCACATTATGTGTATTTCAAGAATGAAAATAAAGTACAGAGACTGAAGAAATTTGGATGAATAACTACTATAGTCTACTAGAAAAATTCATTTTGAAGGAGTGTTGGAGTGTTGTTAATCAGAATAGAAAATTATAACCAATTTTTCTAGGGTCTTGATAAACTGAATAATACATGTTTTTATTCTTTGTTTTTTGGTTTCCAAGGGCAGATTAAGCCCCTCAAAACCACCTCTTAGATACACCACTGACCCTTCTGTTACTAATGAACACAAAAAAAAAAAATCAGGCCCAGCAAACATCACAAAGAAAGGTTTTCAAAAAGCACCTGAAGTAATTAAAATACCAGGGGCTGATAATAATTTAGTTGATCTCAACTTAAACTGGTAACTTCCAATCGCCCCAGAGCATAAATGGTGAAGCTAATTGGAACAAAATTTGGTAACAGGTTAGATTGATGCTGAATCAACATGTGTTCAAAATTTGGAGGTTATTGCCCGAAATTTGCGAATTTCAATATCATTTAATTGGCAAAAAAGCAATATAATCGGACGAACGTTCTATGCGGCCAATCCGCACCAAAACTAACATGTCTGGTCCTTGTCTTAGTACTAATGATCGCGACTATAGGACAAATATTGTGACCAGTACTGCCTTTGATAGAAATGTGTAAGTATATAATTATTACATGAATTTGAGCTTTTAATTCATTTCTACTTGATTACTTCTTCACAGTAAGGTAAGTTTCCACATTTTTCTAATTATTACTCAACATCTAAGGGAGATAAGTATTTAAATCATAAGACATATTTTAAAGGTAATGGTCTGCTCTACAATTAAAGAAAAAGTGAAAGTTTTTTGCGCCCATAGTTAAGTAGATATTGATAATAATGTGTGAAGAAAAAACAAGTTTTTGTACATTTCTTAGCCAATATTTCAGCTCCTACTAATTGAATATCTATGTTCTCCGTCTCATTTTATTCATCAGACTTTGCTCTTCAATTTGATGTCTCAATTTAATAATTCTTTCCACAATATAAGAAGTTATAAATGTAATTTCATCGACTTTGATTGATAAAATTGGTACTTCAGAATTGAAAAAAAATTTTTTTTTTTTCACAACACCCATTAACTGAAGGCTTATGCCATAACTTTCACATGAATGTATGAAGTGTTACCGGTCACCCAGATTTTTTTTTGCATCCACCCCTAAAATACCTGTATAGTACACAAACCATGAGGCGCTGCAGTGCTTTAGCTTGTGCCAGCCCTGGATTTTTGCCAGAATAGTTGGTAACACTGCAGATTTTGTTGTTTCGGCGGAAGTGTTTTTTTTTGTGCATGTATGTGGTCATGTAGGTAGTAGCCAATTCGCATCAAATATGAGTGAATAATTTGCCAAAATAATATTAGCGAAATAATTTGGCAGAATAATATTAGTGAAATAATTTTGAAAAATAATTTTTTGTACGTTTATTATAGTGATTGTGTACAGAAGAATTTGAGTGACCTATACATATATTTGTGATCTACTACTCAGGATCGGCGCTTTTCCTTAGGTCCTGCTCTCAGGTCCCGCCACTGCACTGAATGCAATAGTTGTTTTGTTCCTGCAAAATACACTAATATAAACAATAAACTGAAGTAGAGGGAAAGGCCAAATATCAGTGGAGAAAATACGGCTTTCAGCTGGCTGAACAGCCCTGCTTGCCCCCAAGGGATTATTGTGGTTGTATGTGTGCGCAGCACACACATGATCACATAATAGATACATAAACAAGAAGTACAACTTGATATTCTAAGCTTGTGATCTTGCATAGCCTCCACCTAGAACTACGTTTACACTTGAAAAAAAAAGTTAATGGAAATGAGCTGGTTGCGAAAAAGTTGTCTTTACTTCAATTATCTTTTCAGTCTGTTGTTATGAAGACCATTTTAAATAATTCAGCACATTTTTGTTCCTGCAGTACATATAAATAAAAAAGTACAAGTTTTTCAACAGAAAGAAACAGGATAAAAAAAGACGAAAATTTTCAGTGTAATACTACGAATTTATCTCAAGGACGGTTATAATTAGATAGAAAAATAAAATTGGATAAGGTTGTGAATTTTTAATTGATCATGAAGTTCGAGAGAACTTCGTCACTTGCAGTAAAAGGTTTTCAAAATATTTTGGTTCATCAACTATGCACAGATCTCAAAAGACTATTTTCATTGAACCCAGAAAGCCTTTCCCATAACTTCTCACTCTATCTCTCATCAATTTTCTAAATGTAGAAAATTGACAATAAAATTTTTAGAGTTTTTCTTCTTTTCTGTTTTCTTGACTTTACGAGGGTTCTAGCTCGAGTATGTCGCTAACGAATAAATAAATACTTATCCTACATCGCACTTTTTGAATTGAGAAGTAAATATACGTCGATTCAAAAGTTAATTTAAAAAAAAAATAAAAAAAATACTGAGTATACATCAGAAAAAAAGAGGAGTAAAAACTGAAGAAAATGGTTAAGTTTTCCCTCTATTTTGAAATTTTACCTACACTGGCAGAGACTTAAATTATCAACTTATGATTAGATTATTATTCGATTAATATCTGATATAAATTGCATGAGCACGTCATTTTAAAACTATTTTTAGTCGATTCTTAGTATTTAGGTATTATTTATAACGATGGTTCAGTGGGGGTTAAATGCCGGGATTAATATCGAAAAATTTAAAGTTTGAGAACAACTGCTTTCCTAATCCAAAATGGAAGCGTATTCGATTTGGTTCAGTTGGTTCTCTCACATATGACTGGGAAATTCATAATTGGTGACCGCTATCCTCCATCATATCTCGACCAACAACCAACGTCTTCCCTCATTGACATGAAATAAATGACTACGTTGCCAATGAAAATAAATAAATAAAATAAATGAACATTTCTTTCAAAAAGTCAAACACAAAAAACGACTACGTAAAAACTAAATTTTACAAATTATTAAATATCTCTGCCGCGCATCAACCGCCGTAAGTTTGTATTTTCCAATAGTGTAAAATTTTATAATGACTGCTGTTCGAAAACCAGCAGACCGATTTCGCTCAAATTTAATACTAAACACTTCCATAAAAGTTTCCAACTGCCGTGAAAATTTCAAGCCAAAATCTTTTAATTTACTGAAGTTATCGTGACGACAACATGGTGGGTTTGCAACACTTTGAGAACTCGGTCCTCCGAAACTAGCAGATGAATTTCAAAAATTTTAACACGAATGCGTAGCCCATGAAATCTTCTAACACTACTTAAAGTTTCATTCTCATAAGTCAAACAGCGGATGCTACACAGACTCCCAAAAAGTTTCAAAATGAGCAAAAAGTGAAATATATATAATATATAAACTTTGTCAATGTGATATCAAAATGGCATATACGTTGTTGAACTGACTTCCAATTTTACAATCTGACTTCTAATTTTGGAAATCATTTTGTTATGCCATGTTAATTGATTTTTGTACCTTTCTACTGGCCATTTAGGAAACTTGAAAACATTTTTGGCTAGGTCATATCTTCATCCAAAATGAACCTATTCAAAAACTATATACAACCTACCTTAGATTGTCTGGGAGAAAAATTTGTGAAATTTTAATGGAAGTGATATTTACAATGAACATTCTGTTATACACATTTCAGTTCAATATTTATATATTCACATTTCTTGAGGTTATAATAGCTTACAATGTGAAACACTAATACTGTATGTACCAGTCAAGTCCATGGTATGGCAACATCTACTCATTGCTGATGAAATGTATTTACTGCATATTTTAGGCTGGGTAAAACATCTAATGCCTTCAACACACTATAACAGTCAGAAAAAAATTAACATTTTCTCTAACATTGATGAGCTGAGTTTGAATTTGACTTAATTTGTTTTTTCATTGGACCAATTTTTTGAACCAGAAGGACTTCAAAAAGAGCCAAAATTTTTAATTTAAATATTTTATGTTGTAATGTATCGTTTATTATAAGTTTTGAAGTACTGAGTTTAAATTGGATGTTGATTTTTTCATTAGACCAATTATTTGACCCCCCGGGGCTTCCAAAAAGGGTAAAAATTTTGAATTTTCATATTTTATTGTGGAATATATAATTTGGAATGTTTTTTAATATACTGAGTTCAAATTTGATGCTCTTTTTTCTATTGTACCAATTCTTCAACACCTGGGTCTTTAAAAAGGGGTTAAATAATGACATCTTATATTTTATTGTGTAATATATCATCGGATATGTTTTTTGATGAAGCGAGTTAGAATTTAAGGTTAATTTTTTCATTTTACATATTTTTCTTCCCTAAGAAGCTTCAAAAAAAGGGGCCAAATTTTATATTTTCATAGTTTGGTATGTGATATATATCATTTTTTGATGTACTGAGTTCAAAATTGATGTTTATTTTTTCTGGTACTATAAAGAAGGGGCCAAATTTTGTATTTGTATATTTAGGTGTGGAATATATTAATGGGTACGTATTTTGATGTGATGAGTTCGAATGTGTTATTTATTTTTTCATTGAACCAATTCTTTTATCCCCAGAGAGTTCTAAAAGGGGTTAAATTTTGACATTTCATTATTTATTTTATATTATATTGTTTGTGGCAACTAAACTCATATGAGGTATTAGGGTCTTGCACCCTGCAATGATAGTCGATGCTGAAAGGCCAGCTCTTTTTGAAGCTCTTTTGGTTCAAAGAATTGGTCCAATGAAAAAACAAAAGTCAAATTTGAACTCAGCACATCAATGTTAGAGACAATTTGAATTTTTTTCTGACTGTTATAGTGTGTTGAAGGCACTAGCTGTTTTACCCAGCCTAGAATATGCAGTAAATACAATCCACCAGCAATGAGTAGATGTTGTAAAACTGTGGACTTGACTGGTACATACAGTATGAGTGTTTCACATTGTAAGCTATTGTAAACTCAAGAAATGTGAATATGTAAGCATATCTGCTACACTATTATCTTCTGGAAAAGATATTGAACTAAAATGTATATAACAGAATATTCATTGTAAATATTACTTCCATAAAAATTTCACAAATTTTGTTCACAGTCAACCCAAGGTGGGTTGTATATGGTTTTTGAATAGGTTCATTTTGAATGAAGATGTGACTCACCTAAAAATGTTTTCAGGTTGCCTAAATGGCCATTAGAAAGGCACAAAAATCTATTAACATGGCATAACAAAATGATTTTCAAAATTGGAAGTCATATTGTGAAATGGATGTGTGTCGCCCAAAATTTTGCGTTCACAGCTCTGAGAATACTACCAGGTAGATAGGGCTGAAATTTTTATAAGAAACAGTTCTCATATTGGAAAAAATCTGAAAAAAGTTTTTTCTTATTGGTTAATTATTAATTTCTTAGAAAAATAGAAAACAAAAAATTACTGGAAAAGTTGTTTTTCCAGGAATCTGAGAAAATGACAAAATGAATTGGGCTGAAATTTTTATAATAGACTTTCCTTATGTTAGTGCCAGTTTTTTAGAAGTTTGGTGCTTATTAATTCAGTAGTTTCCAAGAAAGGATAAGAAAAATTTATGGAAAAAATTTTGAGTTCACAGTTTTGAGAAAACTACCAAACAGACGGAGCTGAAATATTTATGAAAGATAGCTATTATATCGGAGCAGCCCTGAAAGAAGATTGGTGCTCATTGGTTTAGTAGTTCTCCAGGAAACTGAAAACAAAAAATCTCTAGAAAAGTAGTTTTTAGCAATAAAACATTGATAGATCGATATTTTTGTTAAAGATACAAATAATTAATGATAGTTTTTTTTAATTTCTTAACCTAAAACTACCAATTAAATATCGATATATTGATAATTATCGATATAAATATCGAACAAACTGTTTTCTACTAAAATATTTCTGCACTAGTTTTTTTTCTTCTTATTTTCTTGATGTTATACAGCATACTTAGACATAATTATTTCATTATTACACGCTATAAAAAAATTTATTATGTTTCCCAGGCACCCACAACCACCCAGGTGCAGATGTCTACGTCAATAGCTTCCCACTCTCAGGCACATTCAGAAAGCTTATTGTGGAGGGAAAAGTGTTACCTGATGCATTAAGAATAGTTACTTGTGATATAAGGGTAGGAAGTAGGTGATTTTGATTACACGAGTATCAATCGCCTATTATATATACACGTGTGTCACAAACTATTTTTTACAACACCTTCTTCCCCTAAGAAACAAAAAACAAACAAATCGAGATAAATTAATATTTTTGCAAATGGGAAACATATAAGCACAAACTATCCCCTATCTTTCAACCAAATCTTGTGATGTAGTGACTATGATGCCCTACAGATGCAATGTCCGAAGTTCGAATCCTCAGAGCAGAGAAACATTTACTAGAAACAAAAAGAAAAAAGTTTTTAAATGACGATGTTAGGCTATATTCAGTAGTAAGTAATTAGTACCTTTATATGAAATGACGCATGCGCCTCAGGTGATGTATAAAGTAAATACAAATGTATAATGGATTTTATAGAGTATTTACTTTATACATTGGTCTTAAATGATTCTAAAATTACCGGATGTAAACATGGTAAGGGTGCGTATAAAAATGAAGTTCACAAACAGGCATTGCAAAAAGGTAATTTTGTACACAGCAGAGTAATTTTTTTCCCAAGTAAACTATTCAGAAATGTATTTTTTTTACTGGGAAGGGTAAATTTTTTCCCCAGCAACGGAGAGAAGGAAGATAATTTTCCAACTTAAATTCGTGTATAATTCGTAGTACTAAAATTAAATCTCTTCAAACCAGTTCAGATTGTATTTACAGAATAGGGTAAATGTGAGGTTACATGGTGTGGAACTTCTATCTTCCCTGGTAAAGTTTCAGAACACGCCCCTGGTGATCTCACACTGCGTCAACAATAACATAATATGGTTAGGTTTACTATAGCCGGTGTATACAATGAAATGATTCCCTATGTATATTTCATACACACCGAGGGGCAGAGGAGATTCTGTCTACAACAGACAATTGTTGACATTAACTGGTTTTACATACAATAAACGATTTCTACTGAATTTCCAACGCGATAGCCTGGAATCTAACAAATTATACATTACTATCATCTATCGAGAAACTCTATCTATAGCTAGCAAGGTTGAACTTAAAATTTTTTTTCAGCTCCTCTTTACAATTTCGAAAAAGAGTAAGTCTTCTTCTGCCCCAACGGCCCGTAAAATTTTTCAACATCGGTTTAATTGTGGCCCAAATTTATATTTAAGTAACACAATTCTTGGGTCAAAAAAAATTTCCCCCATATTTATCAGTAATAGTAACGACAATTTTATGCTAATCCACCGTACATCGCAAGAAAATTAAAAAAACGTTGTTGTGCTCGCGAACAGATCCCCATCGTTTTTATTATTTTCTTAAAATCGATAAAAATGAAAATTTGCAGAATTTTCACGCATTCAGCCCGTGCTAAGCATTTCATACAGAGTAGACCTTATACGTATCGTACCTTTGTTCTACAAATGTATAGGGTGAGAAACGAACAATAAAACGGAGGAAAGGATACAAAAGAAAATTCCAGAGACGTCAAACGAGAAAAGATTTTTTTAAATATAATATTTTCTTTGTTTTTTCGCGTGTAGATTTTTACTCTTGTAAATAATTTGGCGTGAAATTTTGGTATTTTCTCGAATGGATGAAAAAAGGTGGTCGAGGGTCAACTCTCCTACCGTCTCTATTTATTTTATTAATGCTATATGCGATAAACCCTGGATATAGCTTCATGTTTTTTAGAAAAACTATTTTCCGACATCGTTTCAAAATTTGTTTTTAGCGAAAAGAAGTAATAAAGGGGAAAAGGCAATCGTTACGACTGAAAAACTGAAACCAACTCTTTTGTTAATTATGCATGCATTTATTTGTTTATTTATTTATTCGTTTATTTATTTATTTATTCGTTTATTTATTTATTTATTTATTTATTTATTTATTTATTTATTTATTTATTTATTTATTTATTATTAATTTATTTAATTATTTAATTATTTATTTATTTATTTATTTATTTATTTATTTATTTATTTATTTATTTATTTATTTATTTAATTTATTTATTTATTTATTTATTTATTTATTTATTTATTTATTTATTTATTTATTCATTTATTTATTTATTTATTTATTTATTTATTTATTTATTTATTTATTTATTTATTTATTTATTTGTTTAATTATAAAAATTCGCCTAAAACAAATTTTTTTTTTATACGTGCAATCTGCCAATCATAAAATTTTGAGATTAACTCTAAACATAACAGATACAAAATGTCTCATAGTGAATCTTGAATAATAGTCAATAATGTAACATCGGCTTCCATTACTGAATTTCATTAATGAATTACTGAATTTAAAATATGGTTTTTAACTCTTTAGCGTACAGCTACTAATCTGAGCAAAGCTAGGTGAACCAGATACTTAAGGTTTATTTGCCATACTTTCAGTGCCATCAAATTTAATAAGTGGAGTCGAAAAACCGATAACTCAACAGAAAGTGCAACAGGGATTACTTTCAAAAATTAGACATCACGAAAAATTAATATGACATCGTTGGAGTATCATTCGCGATTATTTCACCTCAGAGTCGTAAGATTTATAATTGATAATTTTTCAAGATGGCAAAGAGTCATACGAAAAAAAACAAAATTCGGTGAATCTACTAATCACATTTTGAATATTTAAACATTCCCTGCACTTCCAAACTGTAACAAAATAATAAAAAAATATATAAATCATGAAATATTGGTTTTAAACTCTAAACTAAAACTCGAAATATCCACATTGTTAAGATATTTAGACACGCCTGTAAGTAAACTCTACATTTAAAGATTCAAAATCTAAAAATTTAGAACGGGGCCTTAAAATATGTTTCAAAAATATCTGATCACTTAATTAACGAAAAAATTACGTCTTAGAAATTTGACACTAGTCAACGATTATCTTTTGTTTTTTGTAATGATTCGTCATCAAACCTGGATAAGCGAAACTTTATTCAGGAAAAAATCTTACAAGTACGAAAGAAATCTTGTACCGTTCACCTTCAACCAATTTTAAAAACAAATTCACCTCTACACGGGCTGCATCTAGCAGGTTTTCTTTCTACCTTGCCCATATTTTGATTTTTTTGAGCATTTGTTTTTGCCTAGTTGCTGTTTTTTATTCTTCCATAGCCATATAATTACAAAATTTTAAAAGCAAAAAACAGATTTTATCGGACTGATTTAGTGTTACAAAACTTAAAGTAAATCATGAGTTTTTATAACAAAGTTGAAAAAAAATTTTGAAGAGCAGATCCTGTGGGAGGTTTTATTTCACTCTCAACTCCCCCCCCCCGCACCCTACATATACACTATGAATAATGTGAACAGTTGTAACACCAACTACTAAAGTGATGCAATTCAAGTGTAATAAAGAAGGAAGTAAGAGAACAATACGAGTTTTAAAAAAATACGCTTTTATATGCATGAAAGAAAAAAAAATACAAAAAATTTCCATCCCTGATTGGAATTGAACTCAGGATACTTTGCCCAGAAAACCTAAATCATTACTATGATGCCATAGTGACTGTAGCATAAAGCTGACAAAACATGGGTTCAGATTTCAGAATATAAGCACGATGATAAAGTGATAACTGATAAAAACCAAACCCGATTTGAGCGCCCCTAGATGTTAATACAAGAACTACATCACATTCTGTTGCGTTAGTAACGGCAATAAAAACGTATAATAATAAACTATATTAAAAAAAAAAAAACTGACTGCATTTATCTGAATGAATAGTTCTTATTGGTGGATACCCCTAAATTTATGACAATAATTTTTTCAATCTTTAAATTCTCATTTTCTTTAATTACACGCTTCTAGTTTTTTAATTTTCCAATATGAATAGCCTAGAACATTCTTTGGATGGTCAGGAACATTTGGAGCCTACTTTCATTAAAATCCATAAAGTAGAAAACTTGTTCTGAGCGAGAATAAATTCTGTTAATTCTGGAGATAGGATATACCAAACATATAACCTCCTCCTTACGCATTCGGTAAAAAGTACTATGTATTGGCCATTAAGAATTTATTTGTAGTGGTTCTTGTTCATAATTCATTAGTTTGGTTCCATAATATTCTGATTTCGGTTTTTCTTCTGTTTTCACTCTTCTAGTGCTTCATTTATGCATTTACACTACACTGTCTAAATTATACACTTCTACGTATATATGTTGGGAATGGCTGATTCTTATAATGTTTCTATTCGTAATTACTTTCAGACATAAATAGCGGGGAATGAAATTACTCTGTTTTTGCACATTACTATATCTATACATATACGAAGATATAGATACACATTTTGAGAAATTTCCTACCTCAATACATTACAGTTGAAAAACAAAACCAGGAGAATCAGCCCTTTATTACATAAATTATATACTCAATATGCTTCTGCACTCAGCCCCAATGGAAGGGGTATATTAGTCTTATTACTTACACTTCACAATAAATCTGTTACCAAATTTTTCAGACAAAAAAGAGAATAAGACCAAACATTGATAGGCACAATAAAAGTCAAATTTTCAAATATTAATTTTTTATTCATTTCAGACATTTTTTGAGTGGTTTTCAACATTCTTTAGGGTGATATTTCTCAAAAAGAACGTCGATGTTGATGGACATTTAGTTACTATAACCAACAGTGTGAGAATACAAGAAAAGAGTATAAAAATACTATTTTAGACCAAAAGTACTTGATTTCTTTCTGTTTTTTTCCAGAAAGTAAGTGATAAATACCGAACAAAAGAATAGGGCTGTATCTTTAAACCCTGCAGCGACAAACATCACATTTTTCAGACAAAAGACCTAATTAATGATCATGTTTGTATTACATGCCTATTATTATCATCAACAAAAATTGTTCAAGATATAAATTTTTTGAGTTTTTCAACTCCACATTTAACAAAATTGACACTCAATTAACACTCGAGAGTAGAATTAAGAACTAGCATTCAATGGAGCTTGTCTACAACTAAAACTTTAATTTTAGCACCAGTGCTGCCAGATTGTTTTTTCAAAAATCCGATTTCTGGCAGTGATAAGATAGATGTAAATAAAATTCCAGACAAATCTGGATGACCCAATTTGCCCTCATGACTGAAAAAAAAAAAAAAAGTTATTATTAACACCGGTTTGCAGTTTTTCCAATGTTTGTTTTACAATTGCATTCAGTAATTCAATAAAAGTTTTTTTCTCCTAAAAAGGAACAAGTAATTTACATTTTTACTAGACTACTAGTTCTAACTTCAAAATGAATTCTAGTTCTTCTAATAATAATATTGATATTGATACTGATTTTACTGAAGAGGAAGATGCAGTGGCAGAGGGTAGTAGGTTATAGGCGTGATTAGGTATTCTTAGAATTTGAAATAAATAAGATATTTGTTTTTGTCTTAAAATAGACTTACAAATTTTTTTAATATTCCGGATTGGACAAAAAAAATCCAGATTTTGAAGAAATCCGGTCAAATTTCCAGATATTTTTTTCAAACAACAAAGAGAAATCCGGACATCTGGCAGCACTGTTTAGCACTTCTCAATCATAGCTAGGTATACTAAATCTAAATTGTGAGTGTTGAGAAGTTGGAAATAATTGTGTTTTTAATTGAAACCAAATTTTTTTGAGAAAACTAACAAGGGACCACTAAAAAAAAAAAAAGTGTTCACTCATAGTTGCAGTCATTCACCTTCTAATATATCGATCTTTCTGAACTCATATTCACGGATCTTCAAAATTTTACTTGTTTTTTTCATTTTTCATGTTTCATGTTTCATGTTTCATCTTCTGGTTCTCTTTTCATCTCATTCACCTTCCTTATCATAAAACCCAGCATATATATTTTTCAGAATTCTCCGCCGAATTTTCTATAACATTCTATGTACATACATTTTCCTATTATTATATTTTTTTTACTAAAAATCTTGGAGGGAAAATCTGGCTTATAGTCAGTTGTTTTTCTAATGCTCACTGAGCAACATGTTTGTACTTTTCATTACTTTTCTCCATGGTTCAATACATTTAATTATTTTTTGAAAATGTGCTAATTTATTAAAAGGCAATGGGCAATAATTCGATGGTGTGGTTCCTAATATGCAACTGAAGCAGAATGGCAGCATGTAAGTACATTTTTATGGAGTTCTGAGGTACACAGATATTAAAAATATAATCGTTCCACGCTGACATCGGGTCCACAAATTCTGGTAGGCTGAGTTGGTTGGGGGGAACATTTTGGAGTTGCCTTCCTTTGTAAATGAGATTTAATTCGTGTGTCCTTCAGCCGTGGCCGTGGGTTTTATAAAAAATAATGTGAAATCTGTCGGGTAGTGAGTCCTTAGTAGGCCCCCCTGGCATACCACAAAACTGTGCATTTTAATTGCCACAGAGTCATCTTGCTGTTTGTAGTGGTGTACTTTTTTCCACAAGAATGTCAAAAGTATTACCCTGGACTGGAACTATTCTGCACCTGCTTGTGAGGAGGTGTGAGCTGGTGTTCAGTTAGTGTTGTTGGGTTGACATGAATCTCAGTTTTGGGTAGGGATGTTATATCAAAGCATTTTTGAGTATCGATACATATCGATATTTTGACCACATGTATCGATACATATCGATACAGTATCTAATCGAAAATCCATAATTTTTTTTCTTGATACAATAGAAATATCTCTCTTCCCTGTTCTGCCATTCCGCGTATCAAGCCATCAACCATGGTAATTATTAAATATTAAGAAGAATATACTTTCATAATCTGTTCTGTCTGCTGGTGGCCTAGAACACTTTTTTATATTTTTATTTATTTATTTATGTTTTTTATTTTGAATGTATAAAATATATCGATACATATCGATACATATCAAAATTTTTAACATCACTAGTTTTGAGACATTGGAACAAATCCAGTCAGGGTTTAGTGTCATTCCAACATCAACCTTTTGGTGGAAAATAAAACAAAGCTCTATTTGAAAATGCAGTACATCAATATCAAACAAGAACTCTTTTCAGCAACATGAATCATCAGACATATTGCACATAATATTTCTTTATTTACCTCAGCTTCTAGAATTTGGCCAGTACTGGTGAAGCCATAGGGATTCACAGATGTACTTTTTTGTCAAATATTTAGGTTCTCTCTTTTTTTGGACAAAAAAAATATTTCTCTTTCTTTTTGTTCAAAATCTTTAACAAACTTTCTTTTTAATGTGTAAACATTCTTGCTCTCTAGTCCTCTTCTTCCCAGGAGTAAAAAAATATTAGATACAAAAAAGTTGAGATTGTATAAAAAAACTGCGCAGGGCACTGTCAGTTTCAAATTTAGTTTGTCACATAACACACACACACACACTGACGAAATAACACAACAGCAGACCTGAGATGCACATGTACCAACAGCGGACCTAAATTTCAGCCAAAACTAAAGGGGTTAGACACTTTTTTTTTTTTTTAAACCAATATTCATTTCCAATTAAAAAAAGTCGCTGACTTCAATTTAATGGAAAATCATAAATGGGGAAGTATGTATTCACACATGCCAACAGCAGACCTTGTGTGTTTACCTTATTTTCTCACAATATATGCCATTAGCGGACCTAAAGTGTGTATTGTAGGATTTTTACAGAACAAGAGCAGACATTTATACACAGGGAAATTTAGGGCCACTCATAGCATACAGAACAAGAGCAGACATTTTCAAGATGTTGCCAAATAGCCTATTATAATTCATGAATGTTTTCATTGAATAGTAACAGCTAATGGAAATGTGTCTCTATTCTAGCTATAGTTATTACCTGCTGTTTGGGTAAACCACACAATACAAATTTATTTTTTGCTTTCTGATTTTTTTTTCTTTAGAAGTGAAACTTTTTATTTAGAAGGCTAGGTCAATAGTTATTATCTACCTTTATACTGAGTCTGGACTTTAGTGTGATGAATAATTTTTAAAATTCATATTTTATTGTGTGATATATCATTGCTACTTTTTTTCAAGACCCTGATTTCAAATTAGACATTTGTTTTTTCATTAAACCTATTCTTCCATGCCTAGGAACATCAAAAGTGGACTAAATTTGAACTTTCATATTTCATTATGTGAGACATTATCAAATATGTTTTTTGGGTTGTTAATTCCAAATTAGACCTTCATTTTTAGTTTGACCCATTCCTTAGCCCCTAGAGCTTCAAAAGGGGGCCATATTTTGACTTTTGATATTTCATTGTTTGATACCTCCTTGGATATATTTTTTGAGGTGCTGATTTCAAATTTCACATTAATTTTTTTATTCTACACATTTTTCAGCCCCTGGGGGCTTCAAAAGGATTCAATTTCAAATTTTCATATTTTATTGTAAATACGTCACTGAATACATTTTGTGGAGTGCTGATTTTGAATTTTACCTTCACTTTTACTTTTGACCCATTTGTGAGCCCCCAGAGGCTTCAAAAGGGGCCAAATTATAGCTTTTCGTATTTTGTTGAGTGATATATTATCGGGTATATTTTGAGTACAAATTTGATAATCAAATTTTCATGCAACCCATTCTTTCACACTTTAGGGCTTCCTGAGGGGCCAAATTTCAACTTTTATGTTTTCAAGTATTGGATGATCATATATGTTTGCTGAGGTGTGCCAATGTCATATTTAGTGATGAGGAGTGAAGGGTTTGAAGGGTGTCTTAACAGTTGATAAGAGATAGGTACACAAAGTTGGTGGTGGTTCAGTAATTTTCTTCAACATTTCTCGCATTTTGTGAATATAATAAGTATTTGTCATTTTTAAGAACTGACATAATAGAAGTTTCATTTCCACAGCCTCTCCTACACACACTCTTTTTTTTCACTTTAGTAACTTTCTCTTATGTTATATCAAGTTTCGAAATAATTGATACCTTGAAACTTGTCTGTCTTCATATGATAAAACTTAAAACTATGAAGGTTTTTATTGGAATCTCCAATTATTTTTTTCTTAAAAAATAATTAGAATTCAATTTTTCCAGTACAGATAAGAGTAAAAATTATTCTGTTCCATCAGGTTCAACAGTCAATTTTCATTAATAAAGTCGAGTTTAACTGTTCAATAAATATTATGAAATGGTAGGTCGTAGGACAAGCAAAAGAAAAGGAGTTAGTGGAATGTCACAAAATACCTATTGGACCAATCCAAATATATTCCACCAATAAAGCTTTGGTTTAAAATTATTTTCCTTTCGTCATCGATTTTACACCTAATTTGCTCAAATTATTGTACAAGGTTATGCGTTTTACAACTTATTTATTTAATCCCCAAACAATTAAAAATATTGAAAAAAATAAAGAATAAAAAATTTGTTCTGTAACGAATATAGACGAACATTCTTTAAAATGTCCGCCTATATTTTTACACAGACGAATTCATTCGTCTTATTTTTTATTTTCTCACACTTTTTTTTTTCTTTTTATTCTTTGTACAAACCTAACAGGAAATGGCATCGTCTGAATTCGATGAAAATTGTCTCTGTTACAAAAATACAATTATGGCTGACCTCAGCTAATGTCACACACGTGTAACTTAGTTGAAATATCTGTCTAATACTGGAAAACGTCAATTCTCCTTCTTTTTGGTGACAACCAATCGTAATAAACTAATCCCACCTGTTCTTACCATTTCTTCTTTTTATCATGTAGAAATTAAATTATAAAAACTCGAACTCTGAAGAACAAGATGTTCACTTCTTCAATTTTGTTCACTTCAACTTTTAATTCTGTTCACTTCAATTTTAATTTTGTTCACTTCAATTTTATGTAAATTCTTTAATTGTAGTCAACTCATTTGCTCAATTCTATTATTCTTGTGTTGTAAATGAAACATTATTATATTTTATAAAAAGATTTTCGTTGAAAATTAATTGAAGTCTTAATCTCTCAACAAAGTTAAGGTCCACTATAGTGAAGTGGATACCTAGTACATTCAAGTTTAATTTATAAAGTCTATTTTATTTTATTATAAATATTTATTTGTGGTTTTCCTCAAATAAATATTTCGTAAAGTGTCAACGTCAAAAATAGGAAACAAATTGTGAACCAACACCCGTTTCTGGCGTTACATTATTGGCGCCCAACGTTGATTCCATTAAATTGGATCGAATCCTACTCTGGTAAATAATTTTTTTTTTTCGGTTCTAAAATTTTTTTTTTTTTGAAAAATTTGAAAATTTTTTTTTATTTTTTCTTTTTTACTGACGAAGTGTTTACGTCAGAAATAAATAAAATTAATTGTGTTCATAATTATTTTGACACAATAAAACGATATTCTCTAAAAATCAAACCCAACGACGAAGTCTCCAGGATCCAATCCAACGGTGCTGCTGCAAATACATGGTAAATCAATCTGATCCGAAGTACTTTGATCTGTAAACTCGAAAGTGAAAGTACCTTGAGAAAAGCGTACTTTTTATATTTAAAACAAATTCGAAATTAACAAACACTACCACTGGAACGTATACAACCAACCAAGTACGACAGATTAGGTAGAACTAATATTAAAAAAATCATTGACAATTACCCCTTAGTGCCTATGAAAAAAAAATAATCTGCTAAACAAACTAATTCCGTGTGAAATCTTGGAAAAAATTGAAACGTAGCTGTACCATAAATTTGCAGCTGCTATCTAAAATGTATTCTCATCCAGCAGTAAACTAGATCGACATACAATATTATATTTGTTTCAGGAAATATGTTCTTGCTGTTTGCTACTGTAATCCTTTACGTCAAAATCATTGCTTTATCAGCACAACGCACCTCTGCTGATTCGTATCGAATTACCACTGCATCAACAGGAGCTTATTTTAGCGAAATCAATAATATTCATGTATACTCAAACTCAGCACCTATCCTATACTTTCTGAAACTTGATCTTTATGAATCAGCAGATAAAATTCTGGAAACTAAATTCAAACACCAAGAATGTAAAAATACCGAATGGAAAAACTGCAGATATGCAGAAATGGCTAAACGACTTAAAAACTCAATTAATATCCTTAAAAAACAAAACATTGCCCTCGTGCAAGACTTTTACACTAGCCCCTCATTAATTCGAAATAAAAGAAGTATATTTACACCAGTTAGATCATTTTTTGGTGATGCATTAAAATTTTGCTGCCGCGTCTTAAATTTCAGAGACGGTAGAAATTTTCTGACTAATGAATTATCTCTAAAAAACGAATATGATATTATAAAAAATAAACTATTCCAAGAACATATGGCTCTTGTGAATACGTCATCAAATTTAGAAAATTTTATTTCCCATACAAATAAATATATGTCCGAATTCGTTAAACATACTAACTCATTTGAACAAAACTCTTTGGATGAACATGAATTGTTACTTTCCCTAAACTATCTACAAGGTTTTTACGACAATTATCTCGTAAATACCTTTCGTTTGTCTAACATTCTTTCTTCTTGTAAAAACCACATAATCCCCTCAACTATAATATCTAAAATAATTTTGGAAAAAGATATTTTCTCACTCCAAAGCAAAATTAAAAATCTAGATCTTGATCTAGCAATCCCACTTCATGATTTATCAAACTATTACCATGCAGATTTGGTAAATTGTAATTTTTTTAATGACTCTTTAGAAATTGAAATTAAAATCCCACTAAAAAAATTAAATTCCAAATACGAAGTGTTTGACTTCATTCCATTAACTTTCAGAAGTCACTCTAATGAACTATGTAACTGGGATCAAGAAGCCTCGATTCTAATCCATGAGATACGATCAAACACTGTGAGATATATCTCTGGAACGAATCTCCACTTCTGTAACCCAGATAAGCCACTTTGTTACCTTCCATCTAATCGAGGAAGCGACAAACTGTCTTCTTGTGCTAAAAATCTATTTTTCCAAAACTTAAATAGAAATTTATTACAATCCTGTTCTTTTAAATGTTCTGAAAATAACAATCAAACTCTGGTCTACCCAATTGGACATACGAAATTTGCCGTGATAAATTTCAATGCACTCATTGCAACGAACTCTATCACAAAAACTTCGGAAAAATTAAATATTAATAATTCCCTACCTGGAACATTCATCCTAGAAGTTCCTTGCCATATACAAATTGAAGACATCAATCATAAAAATGAAAGTATCTTGATTATACCAACAGAAACCCCTTGTCTAACATCTTCGATGGAAGAATCTATTAAAATCGAAAATCATTTACCCATCCTTTGGACCGACTTTTCAGATCCAGATGAACCGTTTGATATTGCTCTTGACTTATCAACAAAAAAATTGTATAACCCTAATTGGAAAAACTTTGTACCCCATATAACCCCAATAAACCAACTCGAAAATAAAATAAAATCTTTTGAATTAAAAATCCCAAATATAGATCTTGATGATAACTTTACCTTAATAAATATGATATTTCTCTTATGGCTTATAATCATAACTATTATACTTATTTTTATAATCATTTCAATTGTTTATTTTCCTAAGAAAGTATTTACTCCTACTCAAACTTCTAGCATTATACAAAAATTAACGAAATACGACGAAACTAGTTTATAAGATGTATTATAGTAAACTAATATACTTTCGCGAATTTCGTATAATCTTTCTAATACTATTAAGCTTATATAATAGAAAAAATTTTTTTTTTACTTTTCTTGATTTCTTTATTATGATTGGACGTTAAAAAAATTTTTTTTTTCCCCTTTTTTTTTATCCCCCCGGAGAATTGTGTAACGAATATAGACGAACATTCTTTAAAATGTCCGCCTATATTTTTACACAGACGAATTCATTCGTCTTATTTTTTATTTTCTCACACTTTTTTTATTCTTTTTATTCTTTGTACAAACCTAACAGGAAATGGCATCGTCTGAATTCGATGAAAATTGTCTCTGTTACAAAAATACAATTATGGCTGACCTCAGCTAATGTCACACACGTGTAACTTAGTTGAAATATCTGTCTAATACTGGAAAACGTCAATTCTCCTTCTTTTTGGTGACAACCAATCGTAATAAACTAATCCCACCTGTTCTTACCATTTCTTCTTTTTATCATGTAGAAATTAAATTATAAAAACTCGAACTCTGAAGAACAAGATGTTCACTCCTTCAATTTTGTTCACTTCAACTTTTAATTCTGTTCACTTCAATTTTAATTTTGTTCACTTCAATTTTATGTAAATTCTTTAATTGTAGTCAACTCATTTGCTCAATTCTATTATTCTTGTGTTGTAAATGAAACATTATTATATTTTATAAAAAGATTTTCGTTGAAAATTAATTGAAGTCTTAATCTCTCAACAAAGTTAAGGTCCACTATAGTGAAGTGGATACCTAGTACATTCAAGTTTAATTTATAAAGTCTATTTTATTTTATTATAAATATTTATTTGTGGTTTTCCTCAAATAAATATTTCGTAAAGTGTCAACGTCAAAAATAGGAAACAAATTGTGAACCAACACCCGTTTCTGGCGTTACATTATTGGCGCCCAACGTTGATTCCATTAAATTGGATCGAATCCTACTCTGGTAAATAATTTTTTTTTTTCGGTTCTAAAATTTTTTTTTTTTTGAAAAATTTGAAAATTTTTTTTTATTTTTTCTTTTTTACTGACGAAGTGTTTACGTCAGAAATAAATAAAATTAATTGTGTTCATAATTATTTTGACACAATAAAACGATATTCTCTAAAAATCAAACCCAACGACGAAGTCTCCAGGATCCAATCCAACGGTGCTGCTGCAAATACATGGTAAATCAATCTGATCCGAAGTACTTTGATCTGTAAACTCGAAAGTGAAAGTACCTTGAGAAAAGCGTACTTTTTATATTTAAAACAAATTCGAAATTAACAAACACTACCACTGGAACGTATACAACCAACCAAGTACGACAGATTAGGTAGAACTAATATTAAAAAAATCATTGACAATTACCCCTTAGTGCCTATGAAAAAAAAATAATCTGCTAAACAAACTAATTCCGTGTGAAATCTTGGAAAAAATTGAAACGTAGCTGTACCATAAATTTGCAGCTGCTATCTAAAATGTATTCTCATCCAGCAGTAAACTAGATCGACATACAATATTATATTTGTTTCAGGAAATATGTTCTTGCTGTTTGCTACTGTAATCCTTTACGTCAAAATCATTGCTTTATCAGCACAACGCACCTCTGCTGATTCGTATCGAATTACCACTGCATCAACAGGAGCTTATTTTAGCGAAATCAATAATATTCATGTATACTCAAACTCAGCACCTATCCTATACTTTCTGAAACTTGATCTTTATGAATCAGCAGATAAAATTCTGGAAACTAAATTCAAACACCAAGAATGTAAAAATACCGAATGGAAAAACTGCAGATATGCAGAAATGGCTAAACGACTTAAAAACTCAATTAATATCCTTAAAAAACAAAACATTGCCCTCGTGCAAGACTTTTACACTAGCCCCTCATTAATTCGAAATAAAAGAAGTATATTTACACCAGTTAGATCATTTTTTGGTGATGCATTAAAATTTTGCTGCCGCGTCTTAAATTTCAGAGACGGTAGAAATTTTCTGACTAATGAATTATCTCTAAAAAACGAATATGATATTATAAAAAATAAACTATTCCAAGAACATATGGCTCTTGTGAATACGTCATCAAATTTAGAAAATTTTATTTCCCATACAAATAAATATATGTCCGAATTCGTTAAACATACTAACTCATTTGAACAAAACTCTTTGGATGAACATGAATTGTTACTTTCCCTAAACTATCTACAAGGTTTTTACGACAATTATCTCGTAAATACCTTTCGTTTGTCTAACATTCTTTCTTCTTGTAAAAACCACATAATCCCCTCAACTATAATATCTAAAATAATTTTGGAAAAAGATATTTTCTCACTCCAAAGCAAAATTAAAAATCTAGATCTTGATCTAGCAATCCCACTTCATGATTTATCAAACTATTACCATGCAGATTTGGTAAATTGTAATTTTTTTAATGACTCTTTAGAAATTGAAATTAAAATCCCACTAAAAAAATTAAATTCCAAATACGAAGTGTTTGACTTCATTCCATTAACTTTCAGAAGTCACTCTAATGAACTATGTAACTGGGATCAAGAAGCCTCGATTCTAATCCATGAGATACGATCAAACACTGTGAGATATATCTCTGGAACGAATCTCCACTTCTGTAACCCAGATAAGCCACTTTGTTACCTTCCATCTAATCGAGGAAGCGACAAACTGTCTTCTTGTGCTAAAAATCTATTTTTCCAAAACTTAAATAGAAATTTATTACAATCCTGTTCTTTTAAATGTTCTGAAAATAACAATCAAACTCTGGTCCACCCAATTGGACATACGAAATTTGCCGTGATAAATTTCAATGCACTCATTGCAACGAACTCTATCACAAAAACTTCGGAAAAATTAAATATTAATAATTCCCTACCTGGAACATTCATCCTAGAAGTTCCTTGCCATATACAAATTGAAGACATCAATCATAAAAATGAAAGTATCTTGATTATACCAACAGAAACCCCTTGTCTAACATCTTCGATGGAAGAATCTATTAAAATCGAAAATCATTTACCCATCCTTTGGACCGACTTTTCAGATCCAGATGAACCGTTTGATATTGCTCTTGACTTATCAACAAAAAAATTGTATAACCCTAATTGGAAAAACTTTGTACCCCATATAACCCCAATAAACCAACTCGAAAATAAAATAAAATCTTTTGAATTAAAAATCCCAAATATAGATCTTGATGATAACTTTACCTTAATAAATATGATATTTCTCTTATGGCTTATAATCATAACTATTATACTTATTTTTATAATCATTTCAATTGTTTATTTTCCTAAGAAAGTATTTACTCCTACTCAAACTTCTAGCATTATACAAAAATTAACGAAATACGACGAAACTAGTTTATAAGATGTATTATAGTAAACTAATATACTTTCGCAAATTTCGTATAATCTTTCTAATACTATTAAGCTTATATAATAGAAAAAATTTTTTTTTTACTTTTCTTGATTTCTTTATTATGATTGGACGTTAAAAAAATTTTTTTTTCCCCTTTTTTTTTATCCCCCCGGAGAATTGTGTAACGAATATAGACGAACATTCTTTAAAATGTCCGCCTATATTTTTACACAGACGAATTCATTCGTCTTATTTTTTATTTTCTCACACTTTTTTTATTCTTTTTATTCTTTGTACAAACCTAACAGGAAATGGCATCGTCTGAATTCGATGAAAATTGTCTCTGTTACAAAAATACAATTATGGCTGACCTCAGCTAATGTCACACACGTGTAACTTAGTTGAAATATCTGTCTAATACTGGAAAACGTCAATTCTCCTTCTTTTTGGTGACAACCAATCGTAATAAACTAATCCCACCTGTTCTTACCATTTCTTCTTTTTATCATGTAGAAATTAAATTATAAAAACTCGAACTCTGAAGAACAAGATGTTCACTTCTTCAATTTTGTTCACTTCAACTTTTAATTCTGTTCACTTCAATTTTAATTTTGTTCACTTCAATTTTATGTAAATTCTTTAATTGTAGTCAACTCATTTGCTCAATTCTATTATTCTTGTGTTGTAAATGAAACATTATTATATTTTATAAAAAGATTTTCGTTGAAAATTAATTGAAGTCTTAATCTCTCAACAAAGTTAAGGTCCACTATAGTGAAGTGGATACCTAGTACATTCAAGTTTAATTTATAAAGTCGATGTTATTTTATTATAAATATTTATTTGTGGTTTTCCTCAAATAAATATTTCGTAAAGTGTCAACGTCAAAAATAGGAAACAAATTGTGAACCAACACCTGTTTCTGGCGTTACATGTTCAGCCTTGAAATACGTAACAATCATAGGTGTGTATAGTAGCGATGCATCAAAAGTTTAGCCAATATTCCAATTTATACACGCAGCCTAACTTAAAATGTCAATGAAGGATTTAAAGGAAAATATATAATGCCTCATTTCATTCATTACATTGTATTGCACCTACTCTTTATTCCCCTGTGTGTAAGATACAAATACCGGGTGTAGGATACCCAGTAATATTATCGATGAAACAAGGAATTGAAAAAGAACAAATTTATTTTTCAACTGTGAGAAATAATGATAGGACTATTTGTCATGCTGATTAGGATCAATACATGTGCATCTTTGGTTCATCAGAAGTCGGTACTTCTGAGAGCGGCACCTCTGAGAGTGGCCCCTCTGAGAGCGGCACCTCTTGAGAGCGGTGCAATTTATTACTTTATTAGCCATAGTCCTGGATTGAAATAATGAGAAGTGCTGAAATAAAGAAATATACCTAATTCATTTAGTTTCTCTCCTTACAAGTACATCCTATTTTACAATAAGTTTTTTATCAATTGGGTATTTCTTGGAATGAAGAATAACCTTTTTGTGAAAAATGATAGTAAAACCATTCACCTTTAATACAACTATTAAAAAATTATAGTTTTGCTCTTTCTAATTCATTTTTATTTCTTCTGTCTTTATATTTTAAAATGAATGCTTTTTGACTAGGTACAACATTCAGGGTTAGCATGGAGAAAGTGAGCATGGGAAAAATATGACACTAACAAATTAGCGCCAACAGGTAAAGACACACACATAAAACATACATACATATTACATACATAAAAATAAGTACAATTGGCAATTGTGAGTACCATTCAAGCAGTCTTTAAAATCACTACAGTTCAACCAGGTTTGATAAATAATACAACCTGCCTTATATGTGAAGATTTTATTCACATAAATATTAACGTATATAATTATATAATCCTCATACAACTGATGACGTCAGTAGTTCCTGCTTGCCATTTACATCAGGGGGCTTGGCTGACCTGTAAAGATTTTAAAGACTTTGCCGATCAAGTGGGGGGTGGGTCACTCGTTAGATATTTGATATTTATTTTTTCATTGTACATTATCATAGAGAGGAGTTGTTAACAGGGTGGTTTATAGATGATTAAAGAAGGATGAAAATAAGGAAAATAAAGAAATTAAAAAGAGAAAAACTCTAACGCAGCAGCAGCTACATTACAAAAAGTATATTTAAAAAAAATATAAAATTAAGTAATCACTAAAAAGTTATCAACAGATTATAATATATATTTGTTCCGAAATTCTCGTACTACATCTCTGAAAGGAAAAAATTATTCGGTGTTTTTTAGAAAAATAAATACCAGTAGTGTATAACACATATATACATCAAGGAATGAAAAAATAGAGGCGAAGAATCGCAAAAGAAAAAAAAAGAAGTTGGTTCAAAGAATTGGTAAAGATCTACAAGATATAATAAAAAAAAAAGAAAAAAAAGGAAAAAAAGAAAAGGTATTAGTTTCAACCACACTTCAACCTTATGTAGACCGTTGAAACTGTCTTAATACCTGCGTCAAACTATTGTGATGCTGTTAGGTGATTTGGCAACAAAGCTATTATAAGTCCTAGCTGATAAAAACACACTCCAAATATTTTCCTCATCTGTGTTTTCTCAATGCCACATGCGAAGTACAGACGTGACCTAAGGGGGCATTTTCATAATTTTTATCCTTGAAGGAGGGATCAAGGAATTCAATAAAAGCCCCAAAATGAACAGCAGACTTGAGTGCGTCTGTTGTTCGTTTTAGGTCCACTATTGTACGGTGTGTACACACATGCAGGTCCGCTGATCGCATACTCTACAAACACACACACACCCACAAGCAGACATCTGTGGCAAGTTGGTGGCGTGACGTGATACATGCACACACACATACACATACATTTTCTGTGGCACGTGGTGGCATTGCACCTACCCACACAAGCATTTTTTTGTCCTGGTTAACGTTGAAGTCATGAATGTTTACACATTAAATATGTGAGGGGGGACCCTCGCTTGCCTTTTGTTCTCTCATACAATGAAGGAGTCAAATCAACTCTTTTTCCAATTTCAAAGACAAATCGTCTTAAAAGTATTTTAAAAATATTCTAAAATGAATAAAAATTGAACTTTTTTACTGGTAGTCAATTCTTGGTTAGATACTCTTTATACTAAGTCGCTAAGAACATATTTGCAAACCCTGGGTAAAGTTGTAAAGGTAAAAACCATGCTGAAAATCCCTGTGTGTGTTGTTAACAAAACTTAAAAAATTCTTTAAATATTTCATTTATTATATTGAATAAAAATTTTCATCGACAAGGCAATGCCATAATGACACTACAGTCAGCTCTCCATACTTTGACAACTTGAGAGAAATGAGAAAAATGTGAAATAAAAGGAACTAAAGCATTCAACAAAGAGTCAAAGAGTAAGAGAATTTTTCTCTCTTCCATTTGAGATTTGAGAATCAATATTTCACCTAAAGAACACCAACAGCAAAAACCAAAACCAACATCAACAAGACTGGTAACTAGTACCATCAGAATACTAAACATATAGAGCTAAAGTGAAGATTATACTTACATTCAGCTAGCAGTTTCCCATTCTCCACTAGTTGACACATTGACATTTCCAAGTGACATTTTTCTAGGAAAAAAAATTATTTTTCCCTTTCTCTTACATGTTTTTATCATCTGTCACACTCGCAAGTTCTCTGTTTTTCTCACACACACAAACATTGGGGGATGTTCTTTAATTTGCTGCTTTTGTATTCTTGATAAAATAATATTTCGTGTACAAATGGCTGCCAGAGTTGGTAAGTTATAGATGTCTTCCAGTTAAATTTTTGGTATTCAAAAAATTGTACCACAAACAGCTGATTAAAATAATGTCCTATTCAACCGACAAGGTAGAAAAATGCGATAAAGAAGAGAAACTATGACAAAAAACAATCGCAAAACCCACAAATTATTTCACTATATGGAAAAACTTCTGACAATATAAAAAAACAAACAATTTAATTTTTTGTCCCAAACACCGGGTACTCAGTTTACACACTAAAAAACTGCACAATATTGAAGAAAAAAAAAAAAAATTAAATGAAAAATACTACCAAATAAAATAGCCCGCAGAGGAGAATCATTTAATTTGATTTCACTTGAATAATTAAAATAATTATACTTCATAAATTATTTTTGGAAGAAATTAAAAAAGTAGCTGAGTGAGCAGATATAATAAAAAATGACGATAACTGCAATGTTGCTACGCGATCTAATTGAATAAAAATGCACAAAACAAGAAACAACCGGCAAGCCAACTGAAGCTCTCAGTGCTTCAGCTACAGGACTCGTCGAGAAGTCGAGAAACGTAGTACGGGTTGGATATATTTTTTTTTTCTTTTCGATTTGGAGAGAGAGGAAAAAAACTCATAGCGGCGACTACTTCGTGCGAATTGTCTTCTGCGTACGCGTTCAGACGCGTTCGGCGATGGTTTGGTGGGGTGCGTGCAACCTCCCCGCTCCGCACCTCAACGACCTACCGACAGTAGTATTAACTCCTTTAACCTTTTCTATCTTTTGTCTCTCTCGCTCGCTCTGTTTTTTTATTTTTGCTTATAATATTATTCGTATTCCTTTTGCCCGATGGCCTGTATTCAAAGCAGGAATCTGGAAAAAATGTTTCAACTGTTTCAAGTGCAAATTGACGAACGCAAGGGTCGGAGGTAGGTTAGCGTGTAATTTTCAGTATGAAATCTATTTTTGTAAATGAGTAGCAAATAGTGTGGACGAAAAAAAAACAAAAACTAACGAACTATGAGGCTACCACAACGAATTTAATGGCAGGTAACTACCGAAACTGCTGGAGATCGTTTATTTTTTTTATGTTTTTTTTGCGAATGTTTTCGCACTAACGGGAAATAATTCCGATTATATTCGACGAAATACGTCAGGCCCTTCACCTTTGAGCATAAATATAACATGGAGTTGCATTTCTCCCAATTTACCGCTAGATTCACTCCTTTGAGCGCAAAAATTAACAGAAGTAACCTAAACAACGAAGTTATTAATGCATTGAAAATTATTGTTTTTTTAGGATTGTTGCGTCAGCATAACTTCTAGCACAGCAGTATGTAATTCAGAATTTTATAAATAGCCAAATAATTATTAAAAAGAAAAAATTAAATTTTATTTGAGACTTTCCTTTTAATACAATTCACATATTATGATGAAATTTTATAGATTTTTCATTATAATTGTTTGCCGAACATTACCAAATCGAATAGCCAGTTTCAAAAAAATATATGTATAATAATAATATTATACCGAAAATTGAGCCTTTTTTTTTTTTTGCGGAATCGAACGTACACAATAACATAGTTTTCTACACATCTAAGTATATTGTTGCTTTTTTTTTGTCGTAGCTATGAAAAATGTGCCCCCTAATTATTTTTTTACAAATTTTTCAGGGAATATCATTTGTAGAGGGAAAATAACTCAGTCAAAAAATTTTGAACATTGTATTTACAATAAAAGACATCCGCATCATTTGTCTTTACAAAGTGAGCCTGAAAAATAAAACTTTTTGTATTCAGTGTTAAAAGCTAATATACTTGCAGAGAAGAGAAAACTGAATTTTACTAGCAAGAACTTGGTAAAAAATTCATGATAACTCTGAAACTATTGGTTGTACCACCCACAAAGTATTAAATATAATAGAGGAAGCATACAAGATGAAAAACGGCACCGCTTTTGAGATGAAGTATCACTCCTAAGGATGGTATAATTTTCATCTTATTTTAATCTATGAAATTCGGTTTGATGTGGTTTCTAAATTGTCAGTTATATGTATTTCTTCATTCAATTAAATGAAGAAAAAAGATTCTTATCATTGTTAATGGGCCCGAATATGGGCAAACAAATTTGACGAAAGAATGGGGACTGCTCTTCAAAAGTGTTGCCATTTTTCATAGCAGTGTTTAAATGGGCATGCCTTCTTTATTATATTTAATACTCTGTGGTACCACCCTGCGACTGATTTCATTAGATTCAAAGATAAAATAATGTTTAAAATATATGTCAGATCTGTTATGTTACTTGTTTCTACCAAAATTAACATTTAGGCTGGGTTGAGATCATTGAAAAAATAGCTTAAAAAGTAGATTTTCTGACACATTTTTCTTTCTTATGTTTTTGTTTGCAAACATTAAAGCCTCTAGAATACCTTAAAAGGCCAATTGAGTTTTCTCATAAAAAGCCCTGTAACTTTGGAACTGTTAAATTTAAAGCTCTAGGAGTAGGCTCATTGGATTCGTGGTGAAAATATACATCAATTTCATATATTATTTTGTCATTTCGAACAAAAATTGAGTAAAATTATTAAATTATTTGATTTAAAAAAAAATTTGGAATAATTTTTTTTGGAATTGGGGTGATTGGTGTGAAGATTTTTTGGTTCAAACAAAAAGTAAAATTATTCATTATTATTTTTCTCTAAAACAAACAAATATTTTCCTTTTTATTTTTTTAGGGGGGTGTTGTAATAAATAGTGTGCGAACTGCGTACAAAGTAGGTGAGGGATACAAGTGTGAATTTTTCAAAAGGTGCCAAAGGTGATTCCTGCAAATCACACAGTATCAATGACCTTCTTTTTGCAATTGTAAGCTTATCGGAAATAACTACCTATCTCATAATTCCTTTTTACATTGGCAAATAATTTCATTTAAAGGGTATGCATATTCAGTAGTATTAACTTTGTTAGTTGAGATTTTTGGTGTAGCAGTATTGGGAACAAAATGGTATGTAATTTCTTAGCCTGAGTAGCCCTGATTTGTCTATAATTATGTGAAATTTTTTATATGCTATATATTCTGGTGGATTACCTATGTGACATAAATGTGTTAAGTAGACCAGAGAAATGTTTTTTCTGATCTGCATATATAAAGCATAGTAATGCAAATTGGTAGTTGTTAGGTAATATTGCCCATAGTGAAATCAACCTGCTGTATGCGAGTTGCTTTCTTGAGACTTTCTAGTGGCTGTGAGGAAGTGTTAAAAATTATCTTAAGGCTTATGAGAGTGTTGAATTGGTCTATATCTATGTTGAATGGTGTGTTCATGGTTTGTGTATGAAGCTCACATAAGGTATATTTTCTTTTGATCTATCCTTGGTTAGGTGGATAGGTCTAAAGTTAGCTGTGAGCTTATTAGGTCATGAAGCTGAAGTGGATCCATATCTGTGTATTTTGGATCTGGTTATTTGTCACTTTGTGTTACAAACATTTTTACTTCACAAATATAATTTATCAAGCTCATAGTAAACTTTGGGATAGTTACCTTGCAAGACTTCAATTGTCTGTTTAATTTGGCAAGTCTGTGACTGTCAAATGTAGGATCCATAGAAGAGGGAATTATTTCAGACAATTTGTTAGAGATGTTCAAGGATTCTCTCAGGGTGGAGAAGACTGGTATTATCTTCTCCTCCTCTGATAAATCTGGTAAAGACTGAATTATGTATAAGTCAATCTATGGCCATGATTGCGGATGATGGCATAGCATTTTGGGCTTGACCACCAGGTGGTACTGAATAAGTCATCCACCAGTGCTCCTCTAGAGCCAACATCAGCTGGGTTGTTGGCTAGTAATGCAAACTATTGGAGTGTTGACTTATTGATAACTATCAATAGTTTTGGACAATTTATCGATAACTATCGATAGTTTTTCACCATGTATTTTTTTTTCAAAGTAATTTTCATATTTTCCTGTTTTAAAGGTTTGGTAAAGTGTTAATAATATTGGTTACGAATAAAATGATTAAAATGAAACCTTTATAATTAGTGGAAAAGACCAAAATTTAATTTAAAATTCAGTTGTAAAGAGAAAACAGACTATTTCTTCTTAACAAGTAGTTTGTTTGTAAAGAATAGAATTATATGGTTTGGTTCTAAATTTAAGGGTAGGCTAGGCTGTAGAATTTTAACTTATTTCAGTATTTGTCTCCATTCCAGACTGAATTTACAATACTAAAAATAAGAAATTGGAGAGGAAAAAAAAACGCACTCTAGGGTGTCAGCGAACTAGAACATTTAATGTGGTACATATTTCATAAATTTGTTAATGAAAATTGAAGTTTGAAAAAATGATAACACAATATAAATGAAACACATATCGATATCATATCGATATATTGATCAACACCAATTCCTTCATACTTTTATGATAAAACATTACATATCAATATTAATTTAATTGATATTCCTTCATTTCGACAAGTGGGGAAATTGTGATTGGCTGTAGGAATCTGTATTCTTTTTGTGATTGGCTGTAGCACCCTTTTTTAATGAAAATTTAACCAAAATAATTTTTTTCAAATTTACTCTGAATTCAGCATAGTGAAAGTAGAAATGTGTACTACATTAAAAAATTAATAAAATATAATGGAATATTCGTTATCATTATAATTTTATTGATTTTATTTTATTATTATTTATTACCAAAAACTAGCATTTTGTCTAAGATATATAATCTTATCAACTATCAAGGGATCCAAGCGTGACCTCTTTTACATCATGAATGGAGACCTAAACTTTAGATTTTCTGCTGCAAAATTTTAAAACTTTTGTAACACATCAAATTATATGAAAATGAAACAGATGCTACAAATATCTCATTACAATTATTTTCATACACCAAAAAAAACTATCAATAGTTATCATTAATTTCAAAATTTATCGATAGTAAACAATAGTCTCTCTTATCAATAACTATCGATAACCATCGATAGTTTTAGCATCACTATTGTTGGCTGTTAGAACATAGTGTAATTGTAGATTGGAGATGCTTTTGATTTCAGTAAACGTATTTAATATAAATTGTGTCAACACTCTATATTCTAATAGCCATGTTAGAACACATTTACTGTCTGACCTGGCATTCCATCTCTAGGGGTTCTGGCTCCCAGCAATTGTGCTTGTGATGTTTATTGTCTTGACATTGCACCTCAGCATACTCCTCTGCACAAAGTGTGTTGTTTCATAGCATGAGCCCCAACCCTCTCCTCTCTATGTTTCAACTACCAAATGTATCCCTTGGAGCTGTTTGGTAGGAATTAGTAGAGATTGAGGGTCTGGAACCACAACTGATGGTACCAATAATGGAACATGGTCTCAACCTTCCCTTGTTTGGAATGAAGTTTGAGGATGGTTAATCTAGCCAAAATTATCTTGTTTTGCAAAACCTAGTGCTGATTGACTAAGGGTGTCATTCACCATTTTGATCATATGTAATTGTTTGCATGCTTGAACTAATGTTAGTTCAGGCAAGCTCAAGTGGTTGTCCAGTTTGATGGTATAGTTCCCTGCAGATGAGATTGTGTTGTAACAAAGTTCGGTGTTTGTTTTGTATTTGTCTTCACCACCCATTGATATGGTACTATAATGGAATCTGGTGCTACTAAGTCATTCCTCCTTGTTCTTCTACAAGGTTTGCATGGAAACAGCATCCCTTGCACTCTCTTCAAGTTTTCTCTCTATATTTTCATGTAGGAGACCCCCTTGTTGCACTATTTCTTGTGCCAATTGTGTATTTACAAAGGCCTGTGCCTGTCAGGAAGAATTGTTGGCCAGACAAGCCTGGGACAGGCTGGATAGCTGGGCAAAAGATCGCTGTAGGCGATGTGTTTGCAGGTGGTGGTGGAGGTGAGGAATACAATTCCTGTTTATTTCCTAACTCCATATTCTAATTTCTGTTATGACAAAAAGAAGATAATTAGTATTTATGTTATCGGAGGTTGCTATGATGAGTTGCGATTGTTTTCAGAAAACTACGAATAATTTTCAAAGTTCAGAAATGATTTTGAAAATTTGAGCATGACTCATACTTGCAGTGAGGTTTTCTCATCACCAGACACAAAAATTTACTAAAAGCCGCAAATTATTTTCAGTCTAAACTTGATTTTGAAAATCTGAGCATTACCCATGGGTGCAATGAGGTCACAAAAATTTACTAAAAGCCCCAAATTATTTTCAAAATCTAAACCTGATTTTAAACATTTAAGCATGATCTATTTACAGTGGGGATGTCCTACGAGTCCTGCAAGCCTGGAGTGTACAAAAAACACTTGTCTGTTAAAGAAATGTAGACAGACAAGTGATCGGGCTGAGGCACTCGCCATCATTCATTGTTGCATAGTGAGTGTGAGAAGTGTGTGCCAATGATATATTTTCTTGTCTCCGATGTTAAAACAGTAACTTTACACATAGATACATCGCTAGTGGCATAAAACCCATGCTTAGGTATGTAAATTAGTTTTGAATTTGTAAGCCTAAAATTAGCTCAAGTCGTAAATAATGAATTATTACAACTTATTGATTGAATTTAATAGTTTTCTCCTTATAGAATAACAAAGACCAATAAATGCTTCTTTGTTTCTGCAATAATATCAATGTGGGAGCTTGCCCAAAAACTCCTACGCTTTTCCAGGATTTCAGCTCCTTTAAATAAGTTGAAAATCTAAAATATGAACAAGAATCTCTGGTAAATTCTTGACCACAAGTACACAATTTCTTAACTAATTTAGATTATAATTTTGATCAAAATAGACAGAAATTAAGACAATTATTACCTAAACGCATAAGGAAAGTTCGTAGTCAAAATTGCAAAATATTTTGTTGTTGTTTCATACATAGCTGCACATGACAATCAAGTTTGTTTTGTAGTTTTGTGCGATACTCCTAGTCAACCACTTGATAGAATCAGTCGTTTTTTCATTTCTTTACTGGGATGGAAGAACCCTTTGGTATTTGTGTGAGTGTATAGGTAATTCATTTCTTTCTAGGGGGGAAATTTTTTGTGATTATGTGTGTGTTGGTCAGCAATACACACTCATTTTTACATCACAATAAGATTTTTATTGTGACTTCATACATGTGTAAGACAAATGGCAATGTAACTCGTTCTTTTCCATTTGTTTGAAGTTTATTGGGATCAATTTTTTGAAAGAAGATGTGTCTGTTTTCTGTTGTCTTGTATCAAGTTTTAGTGACGTAGAACTTTTGAGTATGTATTATTTCATATGAAGAGCTGATTCGCATACATTTTCTATTCGTAGTTACATTCAGACAGCGCTTTCAGGGAATGAAATGACTTCTTTTACACATGAATATATCTATATATAATTCGTATATATAGATATACTCGCATATAGAATAAGTCATTTCATTCCCCAAAAACGCTTACTATTGTTGAAAAATGGAACTCGTTGAATCAGCACTCCATATGAAATATATACTTAAAGCATAGAACAAATTAATTTTTGTTTCATCTCAGTTTGGTGTTCTTCTTTATTAAAGGGATCAACATCTTTATTTCCACATTCACCTAATGTTTGATTATATATTCACTTTCTCTTAGAGAGCAGGTACCAGGGATTGGCCATTACTTTGTCAGTCGAGTCCGCTATTGCCTATACATGTGTCATAGCCTTGAGTGATGTTACTTGGATGCATGCAATTCTTAAAGAAGAGTTTGATTCACTTTATATTGGGGATGGATATAAATTTTTGTAAAGATAATTTTTAGCCATCTTTGCCATGACTAAATAGGTCAAATGAAATTTCACTTGGCATTTTCAGTGGAACTTCCCTTATTTTTGTTACCCAGTTAACATTTTTATTTATTTTTTGATTGACTAGGATTTGAGAATGTCTCCATCAATGCCTAGTTTTTGAAGTAATTTTTGCTTCCAACTCTGAATGCATTTGGAGTAGAATTGAGCAGTAATATTACACCATTGAATACCCTAATCTTTATAATAGATACTAGACTAGGTATATTATTTTTGCACCTTTTTTTTATTTATGAATTCCATCCTCTGGGTGTTAGTTGCAAGCTAATTTGTTAACTGTCAGCTGTAATATTCTTTTCTCAAAAGAGAAAAGAAACTAAATTATAATTTCTTATTATGAATTCAAATCTAGCTATAACATCACAGTCTAAATGCTGCAAAATTAATTTTTATTCTAGAAATTGATTCTGTTTATGAATGGAAGCAGATTTAGCAGCAGAGAGAACAGATTCCGAGAGACTGTTTTCCTTATATACTGAAATGAAATTAAAATTCATTTGATTTTTAATTTTAGAGTTTGGTATTTAATTGAAGCAGATTTTACAAAAGAATCTGATTCTCCCAGAAACTCCGATGCTCTTACTACCATACAGGGGCAGACACTATGGTTAAAGCACTTATAATTTAATGTGTATTTAATGTCCAGATGACTATAAAATATACGTTGTTACATGCCAAATGATACTTGAGTATCAATAGTGACTTAAGAATTACTTACCTTAATAAAGTTATATCTACTGTATATATGATGTTACCCGCAGCTTCACTTGCCTTGTGTCTAATAATAATAATAATAATAATAATGGTTTTAACCCCTATTTTTTAGGCCCAAATGAAACCAGATGAAAAACAAACAAAATAGAGTGAAACAGACAGAATCATAATATCAACTTTACCAATCAGTAGTCATCAGACAATGAAAATAGTAAGGGGGAGAAGTTTTTTTAAACTCGTTTCTACTCCTTTTTATTGCATTCAAGAAATACTTTGCAGATGATAAAAAGTTGGTAACTTTTCCCCCCAGGGAAACTACGGACTTTTTTAATGGCAATAGACCTTGTTGTGACTCCGCCCACAAGTCCCCTGTGCACTAACGATGCGCAGGGAACTTGCCATAACTGTAAGACATTGGGCTGAGGAGACGCTTCTCAGTTGTTGTCTGAGCACAAAGGTGCGAGTTAGGTGTGTGACAACGATATATTTTATTGTCCTTGTGACATTAAACGAACACTCTTAAACTCCTACCACTACATAGTAGCAGAGCCAAAGTGTTCACCCCCAGACCTCCTGAATTGTTTGATTCTAAGTTTACTCAAAATTACATTTCTCCTTGGGATTTTCTTTTCTTAAAAACAAAAAACTATATTTTTCTAGCCTAGAAAACAGTTTTACAAACTGACATAAAAATTGCTTCCACTTAGAAATATTTTCTACGAAAATATCTCTGCCTAATAATTACCGGTCCCAAATAATTTGAATTGAAATTTTGACTTAGACTTGAAATGACATAATACATAAATATGCGGACTGACATTATCCTAAAAAATGGAATTAAATTCTGAGCAATGGTAGCAATTCTACTTGAAAAAATTCACTGTATTTACAATACGCAAGATAGATGACAAGTAGCAATTCTGCATGAAAACATTCGTCGTATATAATATGCAAAATGGTCAATGAAAAAATAATTAACATTATTTTTCAACAGCCCCCAGCGATATATTTCATGTACACTATTAAATAGCACGCAAATATATTTCCAATTTTTATTCTTTTCGTTAAACAAAGGAATAATCAAGAATATGAAGATAATTTTTTATTTAACACCTCTCTCAACTTCGTACGTTTCTAGAATATGAGAATAAAAAAGAGGTAAAACCGTCTGAATTTGCAACAAAATATGTAAATTCTCACAATCAGCAGCAATGTTTCATCAGACAGGCTTCAACTGGCCACTGATTCATTCAATGCATAGTGTGATTTACCCATGCCTCACACACACAAACGCAATTTTACTTGCAACCAACACTAGCTTACTCACATAAACAGAGTTTGATGCATCGAGCTTCGGATGCAACGACAGCTAACGCATGCTAAATACGGATGAACTGTGTCTCTATGAATTCAACCCATACATCATTTCGAGTTTTGGTGTATTGTTTTTTCTTGTGCTAATTTGCTTAATTACATGCCTAATTGCCGTTTTTTCTTTGCATATCTGTTTCTCTCATTTGTGTCTATTGTTTATGATAATAATAATCATAATAAATTCGATCGTTCCTTAAATCTCAGCCAAATTATCGCCGCTTTTAGTGCCGCCATCTTTGAGCTCGTTAAATTTGATTTTTATCAAATTGCGATTAATAAAAACCGTTCCTGCCCTGTGGACTTGACAAACAGTACTTAGCATGAGGAGGAACGCTGTCTGGAAGAAGAATGTCTGGCCAGGGAGGCACTAATTAGTGATATTGTTCTCCAACTCCGGGATGCCTTGGAGAAGGAGGCTAATGATCCCAGATCATTAACTGCTTCTGAACAACATGTCCAGAAGTTACGGTATAAAATCACAAACAAACCTCAGATGGATTCAGAGAAACTCATCAATAAGTTCATTTCCGAGAGGGCCCCCACCACCAAACAACCCAGTTTGTAGGACAGCAGTAGCAATAAGCCATCTCGCCATCCTCACAGACAATATGGCATCATTACAGGTAATAATAACTCTTTATTATCCAAATGTTTGTCAGTCCCTCCCACTAATATAGTTGAAGAAAGAATTGAAGGCAAACTCAGTCTCAAAAGGACTTGTTAAGAAACCCCTTCCATTCCTTCACTCCCCCCACCAATGTCTCATCACTCATTAAACAAAATGAATAGGGAACCCCAACAAAATTTATCAATTTCATCATGCTGGGAACAGGCTTCAAACGACCAAGTCGATAAAGGATTTGCAAATCTCAAGCCCCCCAAATTTTATTTGGAAAAATGGGATGGTGATATTCTAGGATATCCCAGCTTTATCAATGGTTTCAATAACTACGTTAATAAAAGAAACAATATAGCTATTCCCCAAAAAAATTAATCTTCTCCATGGCGCTCTACCAAAATTTTTAGTCAAAAAAATTGGCCATTTCTCTCCAGATAACATGGGATATGTACAGCAACTGAAATTTTTACACAGTCGATATGGAGACAAATCTAAGGTTCAAGCTGAAATGTGGCTAAAATGACTGCATACTCTACGACAACTAAAGACATAATGTCAATTCTTGATGCGTTAAACACACTGACTATCATGGTTGATAGATATCATATGGTTGCCACAGTCATAGATGAGGAGCAGTTATTTAATATACCTAATTGTGAAAAAATTCCCCCCACTCACATATCAAAATACTTTAAAAAATAACGAGTGTCATGTCAAACACCTTTTTGAAGCTGTTAGATCCTTTATTAAAATAAGAGAATTATCGGAACCCATCTGTACTTCTGTACCAACTAAGGGCGATAAACCTAACACCCAAACTATTAGAAACTTCTCACAAGCTAATAAAAACTCTTCACAGTCAAACAGAAATTTTTCACAACCTAAAGGAAGAAAAATTTTTGCAATCCTTTCCCAAGAATCAAACCCAGCCCAGTGAGGAAAGAATAAATCCAAACCTAGAAGACCCCCTAACAGACGTCCATACAAATCTCAAGAAGAGGACCCTAAGCCTAATCCTTCTGATGCAGATCCTGATGGAAATCAGTTCCTCTACACTCCATTGCAATGGTCCAACTGTCAGAGGTGCCACCAACCCCCTGTATTTTCTGTAGAGGTCAACATCACTCACACTTGTTCAGGGTGAAAAGCATATGAGTCCCAACACGCATTACTTCCGTTACAAATTATGTAACTGTTTTGGATACTCGCACCCCGGCACTCCAGTCTGCTGTGTTGTTCCACCAGTCCATTGCGATGGTTCCAGTGGCCAGCACCAAACACCACTCGAACTTTTGTCCAAATGTGGAATATCCCATTACACCGGGTTGTGTGGATGGATGGATCGAGTACCTCAGAGAGTGTAAGGGATACTTGCCCAAAGGTAACATTTTCACCAAAAATACCCTTCAGGATATAAAAATTCCTGAATATAATCCAAGTGCAACTTTACAGACAATTGCAGCTTCCATCGAAGGGCCAACCATTGATATTCAAGGAAGCAAATCCAGGGATTTGAACAAAGTTAAGCCAGCCGCTGGAACTCCAGTATTAAGTGAGTGTTTAATATTTTTTAATATAAGAGATAATGATGTTCATTTTTTAACATTTACATCATATGTCCTCGCTCCAAATGAACCTGACCCTATAAAAATCAATAATTTTTTCAATTGTGGCAGTAAACACAGTTATATGTTCTATTCCTATGCCTACAAATATCATCTAAAGGATAACCTTTCGGATGATGCTGTCATCATACAATTTTGTGATTTAGCTGGACAAATGTCCCAACAGATTAGAACACAAACAGTTTAATTTCATTTAATTAAACATGATGGAACAAAAGTTCTCATGGTAGCTAATACTGTTCCTCATATCACTGACAATTTGTCAGAATTTAATTTTGAAGAATTCAAAAAACGGTATCCAAGATTCAAAAATATCGACTTCTCAGGTTTGGATCGAAGATTTTCTATACAATTACTTGTGTTCTTTTATAAAGCACATGAAGCACTTGTCCCCCACCCTCCAACTAATTGAGACTGACTTTGGAGCTATGTTAGGAGGATTTTTAGGATCTTCTACCAAATGCGATGTATTCGAGGCCACTTTCTTCATATCCCTAGAAAGCATCGAAAATTTTTGGAAATTGGATGTCCTCGGGATTGAAACTAATAACTTAGTAGATGACGCCAAAAGTGGAAGCTTTGCATATGTTTTATAAAAATATCAAATTAGTCAATAATCGATATCACATAAGGTGGCTATACAAATATAACCCACCACCATTAGTCAATAACTGACAATTAGCCTACAAACGTTTTGAAAGACAATTGCTCCAATTGCAAAAGACCCCATTTTTTTTCTCAGATATGACCAGTACTTTCTTTCCCTTGTTGACTTAGAAATGATCAAACCTATCGAAAAGGATAAACCAGCTGAAATGGTGCACTACTTACCACACAAAGGTGTTTATGACCCTACAAAGAGTAAATTTGAATGAGAAAATATTACCAATAAATGATAATCCAACATGAAATGTTTGGAACAAAATTAGCTTGTGGAAAAAAGAGAGAGGGAAAAAGAAAATGGAAACATTTTTGAATATTACCTTAAAACCTATAAAATATGGTCTGAAGGGCAAAATATGGCGAATATGGTCCAATAAAATGGACTCATGTTAATGTAATCTTCCTAAATTGGAAAGATATTTTATTAAATCTTTGATAACAATGATGGAAAAAAATATTTTATAGCATCAAAATCCTCATCCTACCAAGTACCAATAGGTATTTAATTGCAGTTATCATCATAAAAATGGCTTAAAAACATCTCCTAGAGGGGTCCCTTAAGAAAATTTTTCCAGGGGAACCCCCTAGACACCCCCTATTGGTTAAAGGTATCCGTATCACGTACTGAAAATAGGTAAAAAACAAGTGTAACGCCAAAAAATAGGGGTTGGTTCTGAATTTGTTTCCTATTTTTGACGTTGACACTTTACGAAATATTTATTTGAGGAAGACCACAAATAAATATTTATAATTAAATAAAATAGACTTTATAATTTAAACTTGAATGTCCTAGGTATCCACTCACTATGGTGGACCTTAACTTTGTTGAGAGATTTAGACTTCAATTAATTTTCAACGTAAATCTTTTTATAAAATATAATATTTTTCATTTACAACACAGTAATAGTTAAAATGAACAAGTTAAAATAATGAATTGAACACAAAAAATAGAATTGAACAAAATTAAAGAACTGAACGAAAATAATAGAATTGAACAAATTAAAATAATGAATTGAACATTTTGTTCTTCAGTTAGAGTTTTTATAATTTCATTTTTACATAGTAAAAAGAAGAAATGGTAAGAAATAGTGGGATTAGTTTATTATGATTGGTTGTTACCAAAAAGAAGGAGAATTGACGTTTTCCAGTATTAGGCAGATATTTGAATTAAAGTACACGTGTGTGACATTAACTGAGGTCAACCACAATTGTTTTTTTGTATGGAAGACTATTTTCATCGAATTCAGACGATACCATTTCCTGTTAGGTTTCTACTAAGAAGAAGAAGAGTCATAGAAGTGTGAGAAAATAGAAAATAAAACGAATTATTTCGTTTGTGTAAAAATATAGGCGGACATTTAGAAAATGTTCGTCTATATCCGTTCCAACAAATTTTCCCGACATCGTGGTCAGAAAAGGAGCATGTCCAGGAGCAGCTCGAATTTCATATTTTCGCAAATTCTTAAAAATAACATCAATATAAGGTAAGGTTTTCATCATCTCCGTGGTACATGTTTCTCTTTTTTGTCTTCACTTTTCTCTTGTTTTTGCCTTTTTCCATTTTCGTATGTAAAAATAAAAAATAAGATTCAAAAACGCAAAATAATAAATAAATTAAAAAAAAAATGTGTTTTTCAAAAAATAATTATTTTTTATTGATAGAATGGATCCAATCACAATCGAGATCGAACCCATTGAGTGTGAGGTCGAGACGATTGTGGAGGGACTTTGTCGTAAGGCTCGACCAGCCTCAGTCCTTGCCCTTCGGCTCCAAGCTTGTTTGGTGAGGCGAGCAAAACTGATTAAATACAAAGCGCGCCTCAACGAGCTCTTAAGTTTGGTCTGTGAGGGGGTTGACGTTACAGTGGAGGCATTGGTCTCCATCTTGGAGTTGCCCCAGGAGGACACGGTCGATCTGACTGACTCTCCATCAGCCAGCCCCGTGGTACCAGTTCTGTCTCTGCCACAACCCCCAAAACAGCCGACAGGGTTGCCGATTAGTTCTCCCACGCAGGAACACAGCTCGACCGAAAGAGGTAACGAAAGTAAAAAATTCGAATATATTTCCGTGGTTCGTGCATTTTGTAAAACAAATAAAAATTCTTTAGATGCCGAAGCTTCCACGGAGATCGTTGATACGATCAGAGAGATTTGTAGCACTGTGGAAGACCAAGGCTCTCTTAAGGTTGAGCCAAAACCCCTATTGTCAACACCAATCCGTGGGGAGGTCATAGATTTGACCTCCGATGTGGGTGATGAGGAGCAGAAAACTGAGGAGGGGGAAGTTTTCCCTCAACCTCTAGATCTCTCCCTCACGTCATCCGACGTAGATTTGGCAGTTGAGAAATCGACAAACCCGCTCCAGACCAGTCCGTGGGAAGGTAACGATAACAAAAATAATAATTTCAAAAAATCTCCTTCCACGGACAATTTATTAAATTTTCTTCCCACAAAAAATGTGAAAATAGCTAGAGAATCTGTGGTGACAGAAAAAATTGTCGAGGTGGCTGATCCTGGTTATGAAAAAACTTCACGCTGTGGGTCAACGACCGACCTTGCAAAAAACGTAACCGGGATACCGGCGGCAGATGAAAATACGAACGCGCGTTTGTACGATTTTGTCGCGTCTGCCATGGAGGATTTGTCACCCGTGGAGGAGACGCTCAACATTTTTCTGAATGAAAACGAGTCATCCGAAGATACCAAGACTGAACCAGATTTGACCGAGCGGAGGAGTAAGCTTTGTCCCCGCTCGAAGCCACAAACGCTTAAAACAAAAAAGATCCGTGAGGGGAAGGAGCGAGGCAGGGCGTTCTGCAGGAAAATTAAAACTCACTTATGCAGCGTGGAGGACCAAAAACCCAAGGTCAACTATTGATATCCCATGGGTCACGCCAGAGTCTGAGTTGGTGAGACATCTCGGATTCACTAATTTGGACTCAACAACGCCCACTAACGATTCGACCATGGTGGTTGGGGGAACCAGACAGCCAAGATGTGGTTCGAGGAAGTCTCCGGTGACATCCTCAAGCGCCAATGACATCATCAATTTGTGTACGTCGCCATGGCAGTCTCCAAGTGGGGAAGAGGAACAAAAGAAGACAGGAGAAGGAGTAACCGTGGAACCAAAAAATGTACCTTTGTTAAGACCCGACTGTGTATGATTGAAAGATCGATCGTCTGGCTCCAAGAGGGAATATGTCGCGAAAAGCGACAAAAAACCAACCCTCGGGGAAAGCATGCCGATCAATCCGATTACAAAACCTAAAAAATCTGCCGGCACTCCGACTCTTGCACATGTGCCGGAGGATCAAAAGGTATCAGCAGGTGTTTCATGTGAACAGCCTGTGTTGGCCCGGGCCGATGTTTCGTCCATTTGGACTGAAATTCTGCGGGCCAAAGATGGGGCTTCTAGGAGCTTAAACCCATTGGTGCATGAGCACCCAAGGACCAATTTGGTCAAAACCATTCTGAAAAATAGGCCCGTGGAACCAACTTTGGCAACTATCTCCGCGCCCAAAGCAGTCAGGTTTGGCTCAGACCTCATGGCCAAACACAAACCGAGTAGATCGAGGAAGACAGAAGGCCGTGTGTCCTTGGACTCACGGCTCAAGAAGGCTCGTATCGTTTCTACAAGCTTAAACACCAATAGCAGCTCCTCCCCTAAAATCCCATCAACCGACATGAAGGAACCTATCGGTGACTTCCGTGTGGCCGCGGGGTTGATATCCCCAGATCTGTTGAAGTTCTACATAAACGACCGACTGAGCATCCCTGGTCAGCCAGACGCTTACCCCAATTTTGATGATGGACTTGGTCCATTTAATTTGGGACCGATCGACTTTCCAACTTTTCCAATCATCCCTAAAAAATATCAAAGTAAGGTGACAACGACTCAAAATTCTCTTCCCCCTCTACCTGTTGTTGTCACAACTCAACCTTCCATTAGTTCGACCCCCAGAATGTCATCAAAAACAAATGATCGTCACATGTCGGCTGTGACAATCAATAACACAAATTGTATAGTGCCGATCAGTTCTGTCTGTTCGCCTCATACCTCCTTGGCACCGGACACAACCTTACCCCCTTTCTTTCAGGATAGCCAAGATGGAAAAGAGGAGCTATTGGCTGTTGTACTGGAGCAACAAGGTGTTGACCTACACTTAGTGGATACAGTGCAATCCAGTAGCTCCAGTTTCTTCCAACAAAATTTTATTTTCCAGGGATCTGATTTTTCAACCCTGCCTCCCCCTCTGCCTCAACGGTTTGACTTGATTGAGTCACCCTTATCAGATGAATGCCCTGTGGCATCATCTGTACCTCGTAAGCCCGTAGTGTTCTGGACCCAGATCAAAGGGGATAGAAATAGATTGATTCATTTTGACTCCGAGGCCTCTCACTCGATGGCTGGCAGAGTACCGTTCAGTAACTCCGCTCTACAATGTCGCTGGAAACTCAACGGTACGATTTCTGTCGTACTTTTGTGGATGATTAGGGGATCTGGCAATGAGCCTCTATCTGCCCTCTTGACGTATGGTTTCCGTGGAGGTTGGGATCATCACGAACCTTTGTGACTCGAAGGCTGAGCCAGTCGGGGGGCAACATTTTGGAGTTGCCTCCCTTTGCAAATGGGATTTGATTCGTGTCTTTCAGCTGTGGCTGTGGAGTTTAATAAAAAATAAGGTGCAATCTGTTGGGTGGTGGGTCCTTGGTAGGCCCCCCTGGCATACCACACAGGGAACTTGACACGACTGTAAGACACTGTGCTAAAGCGACGCTTTTCAGTTGTTGTCTGAGCACAGAGGCGTGAGCTAAGTGTGTCACAACGATATATTTTATCGTCCTTGTGACGTTAAACGAACACTCTTAAACTCCTATCATTACAGACATTCCTTAGAATAACCCAATTTTTTCAAAAAAATCTCATGCAAATCCATCCAGTGGCTCTGGGTATTGATCATAAACTGGACTGATATGAATTGATAGTTGATAGTGGTTGATACTCCATTTGAAATGTGCTATTATCTCTTATCCATTATCAACTCATATCAATTTAGTTCATGATCAATACCCTGGAGTGATAGGGTTTCCAAGAGTTTTTTCACCCGTAGTATTTTATAATGATTACCTATTATGTAGAGATGTTTATTTATGGATATAATTGATAATGGAAAAAATGTGAGAATCATTCTTGCATTTGGGCCTAGGGGCCTCAAGATATATGCAAAATTACACATATTCCCAAAAGAAATGAAAACTCAATTAATTAAGCATGAACTTCCAAAACGCGTTGTAACGAGAATATTGGTTACAAAATTATTAAATACTTGTAAATGTTAAAAGGTTATATTAAACAAGATATAAAACAGTGAAATACTAAATAGTAAGTTACGTAGGAATAATAAGGTTAACATAAAAGGTAAAAATGATAAGGTAAAGAAGATAAAATGTACATGGTTACATGAGTTTTTATAGTTAGAAGTTTTGGGAGGAGAATATGGCGATTTCTTGGAGAGTGGAAATGGTAGTGATATGATTGGAGAGTTATGACAATACAAGTTTAGATATTGTCCAATAGGAGTTTACGGAAATGACATAAATGGTGATTTTGGGTATTTGCAATATCTGCAGAATGGTTTCATAGAAAAGAGTTGTTATGAAAAGTGTATTTATGTTTGTTTATAAACATTGAATGTAGAACAACTGAGTCAGTAAAAGCAAGTAAAGACTTGTTTACATGAAGTCAATTTAATGAGAATTGTTTTAGTTGATTGATATATATGTGAAATAAATATATAAGAGAGAGATATTATGAATGATACGAAATTATCATTACATAATAATGCTGGGGTATTTTGAAATTCATTGTTTTAGATAAAACATGAATTTGAATGAAATGAAAGTAAAATGGAAGGATATGGGAATACGGAACATAGTAAAAATACAAATATATAAGATTCATAAAATTTTGTAAATAGCATAAATACATGATATTCATTAAATTTCCAAGTTTTAGAAATAACAAGTTTATATCGATGTATAAATGTTTTTAATAATATAAATATTCATTGACAATATATATATATAAATTTGACATAATTCTTTTTCTTCATTTGATTAAAATTTCTTCATCTAAGCTTTGAGATTTTTTTTTATAGGGCTTGTTAATTCATTTAGTAACTGAGTTACATGTTGACTTTGTATTGGTTGCTTAATATAATTGAAAAATAGGTATGATAAAATTATTATAATAATAGTATTTAAACTTAACCATATTAATACAAATAGTTGGATTAAAGTTAAAGAACTATTCTCATTGAATTTATGATATTTTATTTCTAAATTATCGAGTTTATATTGGAGTTTGTTGGTTGGGGTTATAGGTGAGAAGTGTGGAACATACATGGTCCAGTTAGGGTTATAAGCATTGATGCTTGGTAATGCTATAGTATTTCTAATATTGGAATCTACGATTATGTCGTATTTCGTACATAATAAAGGAATATGATGTTCAATGGTTACATCATTGGACATATCCAGGGGGCAAGGAAATCCTGGAGGGATGATAACCTCTGAATATCCGTTGGTGTCTTTATTTAAGACTTTGATGTGACAGGGTACTGTCAATAGGATGGTTCCTGGAAGATTATTGTCAATATTTATGATATTAAGTTCATTTGAAACTATATCATATGTAGAAAGTGAATTGTGATTAGTGATGGCAAATTTATTTTGGGAAAATTGGTGGACTAAGATTTTCTTATTATTGGTTTTGCATCTGAAAATACATGATTTTATAAGTTCTTCATATGGTTTTTTAAGGAATAAGGTTTTAGCACACGAAGAAACTTTATCTGAACCTCTGTTATCTGGGAGATAGCATAGGGTTTTTCTGGGTTACAGTAATGTAAATCTGTTCCTGAAATATATCGTACTGAATTATCTTCTGAATTATGGATAATAATAGAAGGTTCTTGATCCCATAAGCATAGATTGTCATCGTGAGATCTGAAGGTTAGGGGAATGAATTTATATGCTGAAAAAAAAGGATTAAGTTGTTTGACGGGAACTTTAAGTTCAATTTCTAGATTATCATTGTGAACATGACAATTGATAAGATCTAGATGATAATAGTTGAGATAATAATGTTTAAATTTCGAACTTCAATGAGAACAGTTGGTGAGTAAAATTATTAATTATTAATTAACATCTTAGAATATAATTTTTTTCTTATTCACAATTTGATAAATTTCATTTTCTTCATTTTATTTGACATGTGTGCGCACTTTTTATTAACATTTAATTTTCATAATTCTTCATATATAATATTTATATGCCCTTTTTTCTTAAATTTAATCGATGTTCCTTTCGTATTTATTTCCCTTGGTTTGAGATAATTGGATGTTGATGGTTGAAGATATGTTCTGCGTAATTGGAGTTTTTTTGAATTTCTCATATTCTCGATGTGTTGTATGAGGATTGGAAGGATAATTTATGTTTTTACAAGGTAAAATATTTTGGAGTGAGTATAATGATAATATGTATAGAAATATGTACGTGGATAAAATAATATGTATATATGTACATGGATAAAAATATGTATATATGTACATGGATAAAATATGGATAAAATATATACAGGGGTTAAGGTATATATATGGATAACATAAACGTAAAGATTTTTTAGCCTATAGGGTTTTTCCTAGGTCTACCTGGTTTACGTTTCATGGCTTTTTCTATATCAGATTTTGCATCTTCGTCATTTTCTTCTTCTGATACGTCTTCTAATGTACGTTTTTCATAAGATTTTTTATCCTCGGGAATTTTAATATCTTCAAGTTTGGAATGTATTTTAATTTCTGGAGGGATAATATCTTTGTTGGTATTGTCTTGTCTCTGGTAGTAGGGAATTAATCTTCTGACATGAAGATTTTCTTCTGTCGGTGGTAGGTTTTTGTTCGTATACTGTATTGTATATTTAAGATCTGAGTTTTTCTTCACTATCCTGAATGGTCCTTTGAACTTGAATTTGTTCTTCGCAACGTTTTTACTTTGTCGAATTAAAACTAGGTCATTAGTTTTAAATTCTCGAACTACTTTGTTTTTGTTGTAGTTGCGGGAATTTATATCTGCTGCTTTCTGTTTTAATTCTGCAATGTTATTTTTCGTTGTCTGCAAATTATCTAGAATGTTTTGACGTTTGGTCATTGGCTTTGTTGTTGGTATCGCGTATTTGTTTTCAATCGTTGTTCGTGGATTATATCCGTGAAGAAAGAAATATGGAGAGACATTGTTGAGGTAGTGTATGGGTGATGTATTATACGCATACACGACATTGAAGAGTGTGTCAATCCATTCTTCTTCTGTTTTTGAATTATACTTCGTTAAGCATTTTTTTATTATGCCATTAGTTCGTTCAACTAGTCCTTGTGTTTGTGGACTATATGCTGATGAGTGTATTATTTTGATGTTATTTTCTTTGCAGAAATTATGTACGAGGTTGTTCCTAAAATGTGTGCCATTGTCACAAGATATTATTTTAGGTTTTCCGTGTGTCGTCATAATTTTTTAAATAAATTTGATGACACTTTGAGGGTTAGGATGTCTCACAGGTTCTACAATGCAAAAGTTTGTGCATCTGACTACTCCTACAATGATATATCTTTTTTCGTAGTCGTTGTAAAATTTTCCTACTAAATCTATTTCGATGTGGGAAAATGGATCAAATTCCTTGATAGGAATTGGTTTCATCATTCCTATTTCTTTCAGGTTTCGTTGATTCATTTGGCATTCATGACATGAGTTGATGTAGTCATTGACTTTTTTGACTATGTTAAGCATAAAATATCTTGATTTAATTTTTTCCAAAGTTTTTTGTCTTCCAAAATGTCCTCCGTTGATGGGATCATTATGCATTTCTTTCAAAATGCTATGAGTTAATACATCAGGTATAACAGGTACATCCTGATATGGATTACTATTTTTTGATTTTTTCTTGTAAATAATATCGTCTTTTCTTAGATAATATTTATGTGCATGTCTTTCTATCTGCTTTAGTAGTTGTCTATCGAAAATAAAGTCTTTTACAAAAAATTTGTAGACTTGTCCCCAGTAATTATCTAACTGTTGATAATCAGCTAGGGTTTCTATAGGAATATCTTTTCCGTAAACTAATGTTTTTATTTTTCCTTTTTTAGAGATTTCATTTTCTTTGATTCCATCTTTATTTTTTCCTGTTATTGGGTTGAAAATGTTTTCTTCTTTTTGTTTTAAATTTTCTTCTTTATTTTTTGGAATTTCTTCTTTTTTCTTCTTTTTCAAAATTTTAATTTTGATAGGTTCTTTTTTTGTAGCAGATGATCTTGTTATGACATTAACATTTTTGTCTTCTTCTTTTTCTTCTATTAAAAATTGTCCTGATTAAAAACGTAAGGAATTGTTATCCTTTTTAAATGGTCTAGACAAAAAGTCTGCCATTACGTTCTCTTTTCCTGATATATGCTTAATATCGAATGTGAATTCTCCTAATTTTGATACGAGTCTTGCTAGACGCGGTGATGGTATTTTCATCCTATGTTGGTAGGTTAAAGGTTGATGGTCTGTGTAGATGATAAAGTCTGTTCCTAGTAGGAAATCTCTGAAATGTTGACATGATTTTGTTATGGCAATCATTTCTAAGTCGAATGAGCATAGATGTTGTTGACATTGTTTTAATTTTTCTGAATAATATCCTATTGTGTATTTTTTTCCAGTTGTAGGGTCTATTTGACGACAAACTGCTCCTACAGCTTCTTTGGATGCATCAACTTCTAGAAATGTTGATGCTTCTGGGTTGTTAATTTGGAGAACTGGTTTTGATAGTAATATGTTTTTCATTGTATCAAAACATTTTTGGTGTTCTTCTTTCCAATCTATTTTTTCGTTAGACTTACTGTCTTTTCCTTCTAAGATTTTCATGACGGGTAACATTTGTTTTGTAAAGTGTGGTATCATTTTTCTGTTGTATCCACACATTCCTATAAATCTTCTTACTTCTTTGAGTGTTCTTGGTGGTCGTACGTTTTTTATAGCTTCTATGTTTTTTGCTAAAGGTTCTAATTTTCCATGACCTATTTTATGTCCTAAAAGTTCTATCGAGTTTTCTAAGAAATAGCTTTTCTTGGTTTTTACTCGAAAATTGTATTTTTTTAATCTTTTCAAAATTTCTTCGGTGTTTTCTAAACATTCTTCAAAGGTTTCTCCAAATAACCAAATGTCATCTATGTATACTATGACTTTTTTCCATAGGATATCATGAAATATGTCTACCATTGCTTTTTGGAAGACTGAAGGGCTTAAGCTAAGTCCTTGAGGCATGCAATTAAATACATATCCTACTCCTTCGATGTTGATTCCTGTTATCGGTTTGGATTCTTCGTCAAGTGGTAATGGAAAGTATCCTGAATTTAAATCTATAATAGAGAAATATTTTTTGCTTCGTAGGTGTGGCCATATAGAGTCTATTCTAGGTACTCTAGTTTTGTCTTTTTTTATTTTTCCATTAACAGCTCTGTAATCTACTAATGGTCTGTATGAACTGTCGGGTTTCCTTTTAAGGAACATGGGTGATTCATAGGTAGATGGTTGTCTTTTTAATACTCCTGCTTTTTCTAATTCTTCGATTTTTTTCAGCCATTCCATTCTTTCTTTACATGCCATTTTATAATTTCTTCGTTCCACAGGTTTATCGTCTTTTAGATTTATATGTACTGGTGGTACTTTGTCTAATGATAAGTTTTTTGTAGAATGGGTGAATATATCTATATATTTTTGTAATTTCTCTATTACTTTAGATTTTTGTTTTGGAGTTATGTTCTTTGAAATTTTTACTTCTATTCCTTCAGGGTCACCGAGTTTTGTGTGTGTGACACATACTTTTTGTTTTTCGGGAATTTCGTTAACTACATATTTTAACGTTCCTAATACTTGATTTTTACGTATCCTTTTTGTATTAGACGTAGGGTTATATACTTTTAAAACTTCCTCATTTTTAATAATTAACTTTGTTTTATTAATAAATTTTTCATTTGTTAAAATTTCTGTAAATGGAGGTAAGGTTTGTAGATATATCGTCTCATAAGGATTTATAATATAATCTGTATTGGCACGTATTAATGTTACTTGTTCTTCTTCTGGTCTGTTAATTGATGATTTTTTTGGAATTGATATTGATATGGTTTTATCTTCACATGGAATTGAAAATTTTCCATTGGAAAAATCTATGATTGTCCTATATTTCTCTAGGAAATTGTAACCTATAATAATGTTTTCGATTAGATCCTATACGATATATGCTTTGATCGGAAATGAACGTCCTTTAAAGATAATTGGAATTGTTGAAACTCCTTTTATTTTGAGTTGAATTTCATTTGCTGCATATAATGTATCGTAAGTAGGTTCTAACGTCACATTTTTTACAATTTTTTGATGTATGAGTGTTGATTCTGCTCCACAGTCGATAAGACCATAGGTATCAATACCTACTACATTGCACGGTAGGTACAAACGACATGGGATTTCGTTTTTTCCACTTGGTGCTATAATTGTGATGTTTGGTTTTTTAGGTATTTTCATACTTTTTCTTGACATCTCCGATTTGTCAATTAATTTAGGTGGTGGTTCACCTGCTTCCCATACAACATGATGTTGGTTCGTTGCTGGGGCATCTACTCATTTTTTGGAACAGTAGTGCTCTATTGTGGGTAAGTAATAGCTGGGATGTTATTCTGTGGGTTTTGAATAACATTCTGGTTTTGTGTAGTACCTTGAGTATTCTGGGTTGGTACTTACATCATAGGAATTTGGTTGTTATAATTTTGATATTGGGGATAATGATTGTAACTATTACGATAATATCCTCTTTGAAATCTATTGTTTTGATTTCTAAAATTATTTCCTCTGCAATTTTGATTTGGAAAATTTTGATTTTCGTTTGGAGGTTGGGAGGGATAATTATTATTATAATGTTTCCTCGGAAATTATTTCCTTGATTATTAAATTTTTGTGATGGATTAGAATTATTTTTTTGAGTCATAATTGCTGCTGTTAGTTTCTTGATTTCGGCAATTATATTAGGTTTTTCTTTTTCTTCGGATTTTTCTTCCTCTTCTTCATTGTCTTCATCATCATCTTTCTTCTTTACAGCATTAATTTATTTTTTTGAAGATGTTTTTATTTTTTGTAGTTCATTATTTGCTTCTTCCATCGCTATTCTGTAGGTTTCTAATTGTTTTTTTACTTTTTCTAATTCTGAAGCAAAATAGGATCTACAGGTATCCTTGTTTTATCCTTACAATATAGATAATCATCGAAAGGTATGTGTAATGCTTGTAGGGTTTTAGGTTTTGCTTTGACTATGTGTTCTCTTTCTTTAGGTGTTTTGGATTCTGCACATGGTTGATAATTGCACGACAGCACTTCGAATGGTTTCCTTTGACAGCAAGATTTTTGATAGTTCCGGAAATTTTGAAAATTTTTTTCGAAAAAATATTTTTTATTTTTATTCTGCACATTAAATGCGCCAAAAAAATTTTTTACACTTTTTGTAAATTAGTTCAATAAAATTTTTATAAAATTTCACGCTTTTTTAGACTTTTTTTTGAAAAAACAAAACACAGGATTTTTTATGTTTGGGCACCAATATTTTGTAACGAGAATATTGGTTACAAAATAATTAAATACTCGTAAATGTTAAAAGGTTATATTAAACAAGATATAAAACAGTGAAATACTAAATAGTAAGTTATGTAGGAATAATAAGGTTAACATAAAAGGTAAAGATGATAAGGTAAAGAAGATAAAATGTACATGGTTACATGAGTTTTTATAGTTAGAAGTTTTGGGAGGAGAATATGGCGATTTCTTGGAGAGTGGAAATGGTAGTGATATGATTGGAGAGTTATGACAATACAAGTTTAGATATTGTCCAATAGGAGTTTAAGGAAATGACATAAATGGTGATTTTGGGTATTTGCAATATCTGCAGAATGGTTTCATAGAAAAGAGTTGTTATGAAAAGTGTATTTATGTTTGTTTATAAACATTGAATGTAGAACAACTGAGTCAGTAAAGGCAAGTAAAGACTTGTTTACATGAAGTCAATTTAATGAGAATTGTTTTAGTTGATTGATATATATGTGAAATATATATATAAGAGAGAGATATTATGAATGATACGAAATTATCATTACACCCGTTTAATTTACACGTTACTGTTTCTTATTTTTTCACAATTTTTTCTGCATTATTCATCTTTAGAATGTATAACATTGTTCAAAAAAAATATTGTGAAAAAAACGAATACCTAAAGATAATATTTTCTGTTTTTACCTTTGGTTTCATTAAACACATACCTATTCAGGTATCATATAATTTTTTCAAACAAATGCGGTAAATTTGTTCTGTTGGCAATTCTACTTTAAAATTTTATTTTTCTCATAAATCTGTCAGACCAAAAGGCATTTATTTAAAATTATTTTTTTTATTTTTTTTTTTTTGCAATAATTTATTTTACTATATGAAATTTTACAGTTTATATTTTTTTTGCCAGCTCAGGACATTAAAAAAAAGGTGAGGTTTTGATGGCTCTTTTGTCAGCATTGAATGTTACCACCAATTTGGTGTTCTTGTATAACAATTCCTTAAGAAAAAATATTGAAGAGTCCAAAAAGAGAACGTCATCATTCTTCATTTAGTACCTACACCATTTTTTTACTGAACTTGAATGGATGAGATCTTACAATTGATTGTAATGGTAGTGTTTTCACTATAAAAAAAATGACCAATCTTCAGAATGAGTTCTTCAGATTTCAATCATATGTTGAGTGGGGACTAACTTGTATGAGGTTTAGGGGCTTGGATCTCCGACAACAATCACTGCTGCAAGGCATTCTAATATTTGTCTTTATGATGTTAAATAAATTGCACTATGTACATTCAATCGTAATTACTTGCACATACAAGCAAGTAATGTACTAGTACCAAATTGTGACCAATCTCAACAATACAATGATGTCACAATTCTGTACACAAACCAGCCCATCATTTCTTATAACTATAAGAAATGACGCAACTGGGCCATTCACACAAACATACATAATTACTACATATGTATGTTGGTGTGCGTGTAATTAAACCTGTATATAAACTGTCCAAACTGGTTCTAAAATCACCAGTGTTTGCCTTGGTTTTGGCTTACCCATATATTTATATATGAAGTGGTTGAACATGCAAAATCTGTAGATTACCTTCTGGTGAGAATATCTTTTCACAACAAGGTATTTCATATGTTGTATCATCAATGCAATGTTGAAAATTCTCTCGTTTCAGCTTTTTACTTCTGTTTTAATTTGTTTTGCGCAATTTCCATAGAAATGAGAACTCACAACTCTCCTTCCTAACATGAGTCGCCGATAGATGGCGCCCTATATAGTGGAAATAGAACCCGTATAGGTAGTATAAGCCTGTGTGTATAGGTATAAGAGGCGTTTCTATTCCGCCCAACCTCCCACAGCATCTAATGTCGTTCAACTCGTGTTGAGTCTCTCTAGGGGGGGAGTGTGTGGGAACCACCATACCCTGTCTAATATAAAATACATTCGCCAGTTATAGTCGGTGGTGAAATGGCCATGCGGTTAAGTTCACCGCTTTTAGCTGGCGAATATGTAGGTCCCAGGTTCGATTCCCCGAGCCGACAATGGGCAATGCGGTTCTTAGCTATTCTGTTGCTTTGGGAAAAGTCCCTTTTTGGCGCCCCTAAAATAATGCGCCCTATGGAACCCATTGGCACTGCAAGGTGTGATTGTGAAGTTTGTAAACTACTTCTCAAATAAATTATTTATTTTAAAAAATTCTAAAAAATGGTTAAATCTTTTAATGTTATCCCCCATACCCTATAATATACTTCAGCATTCGGATTTTTCGGTATTAATGAAGGGGTTTGCTGGTAATTTTGATAACTGTCTGTAAGATTCATGACGATGTATCTTCAATTTTTTCAATTTCCCCAAAATGTCCCACTTGTTTTTTGAAAATTTTTGAATGAACAATTTTTTTTAGAAGCAAGGTATAATAAATAGGGTAGTAGTTGAGAGTTTTGTCATCATTTTTGCCCAAAAATCTTATTCAGTAGCACTGTGGACAGGAGCATTGTTGTGATGAAGAACACAAGAGTTCTTCACAAATTGCTTTTCTTTTTCATATACACACTTTCAAAAGTTTCAAAATATGAAGACATGATGGTCAGATGATAGAACTGATAAATTTGTCCATGTGGAGCCCATTCTTTTCAATTTTTTATAATAAAAATGAACATAATGCATTTGATTTTGTTTTTTGAACATGCCTACTTACTGACCTGGCCTCATCCTTTTATGCCGTCCTCATTCAATACGCCCTAATAATAGAATTAATATTTTTTATTTTTACTTAAATTATCTTTTTCATTCTTTCATTCATTTTTTTCTCTTCCAAAACTTCTTCTTTTAATCCAATTATGGTTGTAATTGGATGGTTTTTTGAAATCCTACATTTTTCAGCAAAGCGGCTGCTACACTAGTTTTTACTCTTTTTCTTTCTTCAATTTTGCCACCTTCCCAAAATGTGCCACTCTGGGTGGTCCTTTTAGATTTTGATGCTTTTTTATCAAAACACCGAAGTTACTGCTAATTAGAGCATGACTTCCCACTATACTCAACAGTCACCTTTAAGATGCGCACCTAAATCTATCGATGTCACATCTCCCTATAGGTATAATTCGATCATGTTCTAGAACTACTTTGTGCAAATTATACTATCATCCCATTGTATTTAGATCACGCCACTTACCCAAAATAATGTTATCCTATTGTGTCATATGGGTACTCTGGATCTATATCTGGACTGAGTTCGAAGATAATTTTTAAAATGGCAGCTGTTGATATCTGAAATTTTCAGATAACGGGGGGACAGGGCGTAATTTCTTACGAATCGGGGCAAAGTTTGGCGAGGGCATTCTTTAGTTGTATATCTGAGTTAAATTCAAAGATGTGCCAAATCACCCGGTTAGTTTCCAAATTAAGGCTTTTTGAAGTTTTCATTAAAGTACAAAAATTCTTAAAACCTTTAATGAAAACAATAATTTGAAATTCTGTCTATTCTAAACCAAATCTATCTTTTCGACTGGCGTTCCATCTGCATTTTCTTCTCCTATCATGAATTTCGCACAAAGAAATTTTTTTCTAATTCACTGGTCGTATTCGCTCGTTATGAAACTTTCGATCCGTCACTGTCACCTTTTATTTGAATGGCAGTAACTATTTTTTCTGCTAGGCTGAAAGGGCTTGGATACCTGCGCGTGAAATTCGCTAGTATAAGTATAATCGACCGTCAGGCTTTGTTTACTGGGTAAAAATTTGTACGTTTTCTCATTTATCACATCCTTATTTTTCAACACGCAGTGTTTTTTTTTTATTTATTTTTTATTTTTACATCGTAAATTATATAGGCAGCGTTTCGAAATTAAAATACGATACGATGTAGCCGACAAATTACATAGATAGTTATTACTGATATACATACTGGTTTTTGATATGTTTACATTCAGCAAAATAAAAAACTAAAAAATATGACAGCTGAAAATTACATGTTTCGAAAATCGTATAGGTAAAGGTAGGTATGGTGAGCAAACGTTTAGCAAACAAGTTTTGATGTCTTATACCAAACATTTGTTTGATTAACTTTTAACATTCATAATGTGTATTTTTTTTTCGATATTATTTAGGGT